>QAOA01004724.1:389647-411287 GCA_003255065.1 Cercis canadensis
AAAAAAAAAAAAAAAAACCAAAAAAATGTTATAGGAAATGAAAAGAAGAAGGGAAAACAATAATAACAAAAAAGACCTTGCATCCACATCCTTATATGTCCATTTTGCCAAGTGATGTTTATTTTCCCGGTTGATGTCTATTCTAGTCAGAAGTTACTGATGATTGCAATGGAAGATTAAAACAGACAAAAATGGAAATTTTTGAAAGAGGAAATCTACTGTGTACACAATATCTCGAGTAAGTGACTATATAACCTCTTAAAGGAAACTACAGATATGTCTTGAAGTGGATTTTTTTGGGGGAATCAATGGAGAATGCTCCAAGCACAACGTCTGATAAATTTTTACTGCTGATCAAGAACACTTCATTGTTGTTGAATAGCCTCAATATCCCATTTGTCTGTCTGTAGTTATGGTAATAGAACCTAGGCTCTTTTTTTTTTCAATCCAACGAAATCATCATTTATGTGGTTATCAGTTCAAGAAGCCTTCGATCTCGTAGAAGATAACTTAAGTGAGGGGCAACGCACAGCTTCCAAATTTATATTTTCTAGTTGATCCTTTTAGTTTTTCTGTACCATTTTCTGCCTCTTTTCTCATTGTAGATGTATATGTCCATCCGTGACCTGTTGGCAAAAAATGCTTATGCAGGAAGAGGTGTTGGAAAGAGCCAAAAAAGCGAAGGAGAAAGCAGCACGTGAAGCATTGGAAGCGCAAGGACTTGTGTCCAAGTCTACAGTAGAGGCAACAGTCACAGATTCTGTTGTGTCAAGAACTTCTCCAGCAGCAGAAGCAGCAGCATATGCATCTGAAACAAATACTGAACCTGCCAATGAGGAGGAACCCGCTTTAGGTTCATCAGAAGATGACTGATCCATGAGTGTGCATTGTGCCTTTCGAGTTTTGACTGATATATATTGAATCTCTGTTAGGCTTATGTCTCTTGAATCTAAATCCTTTATCAAAGTTCCCTCCTTGTTTGGAGGAATTTTAATCTAGAGATTAGCAATTCAAGTTCTCAACTTGGTTTTCTTTCTTCTTTTTTTTTTTTAAATGAATTTTTCTTGTATAGCTGCTGATTTATACAATTATTAGTAATGCTCAAGAGTTAACAACTTATGGGGAAACAATAATTTGGTTTCGGCATATACAGCTCACATTAGCTCATATGACTATTATGTTTTGATTCTTTTTCTTATTTAATAATTTCCTAGAATGAGTGTTTCAATTTACCAAGAAAAAAAAAAATAGAAAAATGAAAATTGATAGTTAAAGGAATCAAAGCAAATTATTGAAGCATAGAAGAGAAGCCAAAAAAATGGAAAAACAATTTAAATTCCGTGAAGGAACAGGAGAGATACATAGGAACAATGAAATATAATAGTTGAAGGAACAGAAAAGAGGAGATAGCATCAAGAAAAAGATAAGAAGAGTAAATGTGAAATTTACACGAGAAAAAGGAATATATTTACACGTGTCACAAGCAAACAGAGATAGAAAAAAAAGAAACAAAAAAAATAAATATATAAAGAGGAGATAAATGTAGACCAAAAAATAAAATGCAAGTTTTGGAGAGAAATATGAATTCGACACTTAACAAAATTAGGTATTTTCAATTATTATATTTTATAATAGATTATAGATGCACTAAATAAATACTATTGGTAATTTGGCACTACAATAACTGAGTGGTAATGTGATAATGAAATTATTTTTAAAATTTGTAGCTTTCATATTTAAATCCAAAATTATAATTATAAGTAAAAAAAAATAATTTGGCACTGCATCTTTGATAGTGGCACTCTCTTAATCCAATTCTCTTTTTTACCCAAAATAAAATTTTCAAAACTATAGGATGTCCTTATAATTTCCGAAAGCTTAAGAGGGTGTTTTTGTCGTTTACACAAATACTAAAATACTAAGTTTAGGGGGACAAATACAATTAACCGCAAGGCTCAAGTAACTCAAGGAATCAAAGCCCTGGGGCTTTTCATCGGTGCTCACTAGTCCTTGTCTCCATCTTGAACCCCTGATTCGGCCGTTAGTTATTTCCTCTACTCTGGAAGAGACACAAAGAAAAATCAGGTTCGCACAAATCCAATCCTCTTCAACCCCATTTTTGCTTGGTTCCCAGTGAGCTCCTTGCGCTTATTTCCCGCGAAACTTGAAATACATTTTACAAGCTCACAAAATCCAGCTCCTACACTGCGTTGACTTTCTTCTTGCCATTTCACTGCATTTGCATCTGGGCTTCTGCCTAAGTCTTTCATTCTTCTATGGTATTT
The DNA here is from genome assembly GCA_003255065.1 of Cercis canadensis. NCBI lineage: Eukaryota > Viridiplantae > Streptophyta > Magnoliopsida > Fabales > Fabaceae > Cercis > Cercis canadensis. Next base: position 391,933 of record QAOA01004724.1, read on the forward strand.
TAATGTCAATGTAGAGGAGATATTTGCTCAAAATTGTTCCAGTGCAAATGGGTTTCAAATCTTTATCTGGGTCTTTTTTGTTTATGCGATTCTGATGATAAAATTTTCAGAAAGTTTTCAGCTTTCAGTGTTGTCTGTTCTTGCTATGATATGTGGAATCTATGTTCTTTGAAGCATATTTTGATTCAAGTTGTTCCTTCTGATTCGTGGGATGCTACGTTAATTGCTGCTTTTGAAGTTTTGGACTGATTATGTTGAATTGGGTTTACTTAAATGACTATGCTGGAGTAGCAAGACAAGCATTTGCTAGAACTATTAATGGAGTTGTGTTTCTTTATGCCCCAGTTTCTTGAGCATGATGAGAAGCTTGTGGTTATTCCACATTATACCTTTCTTTTCACTTTCTTTTCTGGAGAACCTTTATAAACATTGTTAAGAGTGAAGATGTCTCTCTTTCTTTTCTCAGTGTCAAGAATCCTGCTTTTATTATTGCATAATGCTTCCCTATTTACTTACTATGCATTATGTTGGATTTTTCTTGAGCTTATGATGTTTACAAGTGGCTTGTGTCTTCAGATTTTCAATGCAATATGATGTTTCTAGTTGTGGGTGTTTGTAGGTGATAAAGTACTTATATAGGAGGTACACAATGTGTTGACTGTGGGGCAAGAAATTTTTTCAATGGCAGAATGTGTGGCTTCACCGTTGTGTTTTAAGCTGCTTATGCAGAGAAGGCCTGTGGCAGAGAGAAGTTTCTCATCTCAGCCTACAAATTTCAAGATTGTTCAGAGGTCTAATCATGCTCTATTTTCTGCCTATGTGCTTCACATTTCTTTCTTCCCCTTGTATGTGAAACACACACCCCCCCAAAATATGAATAAGAATTTTGTATAATCAATAACTAGTAAATGTGGATTGTTTGTAAATAATAGACATTGCTGAAAATGAAATATTAAACCTTAGTTCATCAACTTTATTTTTGCCAAAATAGGAGATACCTCGATATTGTGTTTGGGTCACAGGTGATGGAAAGTATTATATTTAAAACAAAATAAAGTATTTCTTCAATTAGTAATTTTATTGGAAACCATGGCTTCAAGTCTTTGTGTGGCCTGTTGCCTTCACTTAGAGTATAACCATTATTTACAGTTTTGCTTGTTCACCCTTTTATATTATAATATTGCATTGATGGGAAGTATCACTATCCTGTGTTAATACCAATAGACCAATCATTGTTTCCATTTGTACCTGGTATTAGGAAGTTGGTAGTCTAGCATCCTGACTCTGATCTGACTGTCAATAATTTACTTGTTGCAGAAAGTATTCAAGAAATGGCTGTAAATTTGTTCGTTTCTCTAAATTGAAAATGTTTGAACTGAGTGATTTTGGTGCCACAAATTTGGAAGTTAGTTCTCATCTTCAGGTAACACCCTTGAAGTGCATTGGGTTGGGGGCTTTAGTTGACTTTGGTGCAACGGCCTCTGAGTTGGTGCCAGTTGTTGACCAGATGCTCTTGATGGCCAGTATATTTCTCACATATATGGCTGGAGTGATCCCTTCTGAGAAGTCTTATACAAGTTATCCAAAGATCATTTCTGATAAAAATGTGGTTCCTGAAAGCTCAAGCAGTTCTGGTAGGTAAGGGTAAGCGTATGTCATATTTAAAATTTTTTGGTCATCATATCTTTACATAAATTAAGAATTTGTTGGTATTTGTGGACAGGATTATGATCTGTTTTGGTTAGTTACTTTAGACACTTTGTCTATTTTGCAGTGCCACGAAGAATAATGATAGACTTGATTCAAAGCATGCCTTGAATGTAGTGAGAGAAAAACTTCTGAATTCCCTGAATGCTTTAGAATTTGAGGGTTATTCAGGAGACTGCATCCTTGAATCTGCAAAGCGGCCCTTGAGTTTGAATGCTGTTGCTGAGGGTCCAAAGTTATGGTTACTTTGGGCTGCTTTTCGGCAAGTTGAGGAAGAGGCAGGCATTGTCTTTATTTTCTCCTTTGATAATTGTTGCTTCATGTGTGTTATTTAGTAGAATCTGAAAATTTGACATGGTGGGGTGAGCAATAGTTCTAATAGATGCTTGTAGTGTCCTTTCCTTCTAAATTTATCTCAGATAACATACTTTTTGTAGAACAGAGTGTTTGAGAGTGTGGACAAGCATAAAGTTGGAGCTATAGTGTCTTCTTTATAAAATTTCTTGAATCAATATAAAAGAATGTCACTATCCTTTGTATTGTTCTAGAAACTCATCTAGTACATTACATTCTTTCTCTGAGGGTATAGATTAATCAGGAATTTTGAGCTTGACATACAAGACTGGGAAAATTTATAGATTTTCTTGGATTAGATTAAGTGGAAAAGTTTGATACCCTAGAAATCCAATTGCTTAATTTTATTTCCTTAGAGCTGTTTTTCTTAACTTAAAAGATGCATGTCAATCTGATTTTGGGAGTGTAAGCTCTTTTTACTATCACATATAGAATTTATTTTCTCTAATGGAGCCTCATCTACAACCACAAGTTATTGGATTATGTATATTAATTTAATTACCAGAATCTCTTACATAGAGAAGAATGAATCTCCTCCACTTACTCAACTTTTTAAAAAATAGCATAAAATGAACAAGGCTTGTCTTCTTTTACTCGATTCCTGATTGAGGGTTAATAAGGGCATATTATGGTGGTGAGATGTGTCTTTCCCCGCCCCCCCTTTCTCTTTCTGTTCTTACAATTCATGTATGACTTTTATGACACTACTGATTCTGCTGGTTATTGACAGTTCTGGATATTTTTTCCAGGTTAATAATATCTCATGCATTTCTGGACCTGTTGTTATGGATGATTGGTTCAAAACATTTTCTCAAGTTATTCAAAGGTCCTGTCATTCCATCTGTTTCACTTGGCTGGAAAAAGAGTTTTTCCTTGGAAAAAGCAAGGCTGACAAGGTATTTCTAGAAAGTAAATGTATCACTTGACACATCAACTGGTACATTTGAATAATTCTAATTTTACTCTTCCTTTATTTTTGCTGTTAGGGACTTGCTTCTTTGATACTTGAAAAAGTGAAAGGAGACAGCACTGTAGTACAGAACATTAAAAGGTCTGGCAAGGAAGATCTTTATGCTGAATTACTGTGCTATCTTACTTTGGGTTCTCTCAGGTAAACTTATCATCATTTTCTCGTACCAGAATCAATTGATCATTTCTTTGCACTTAGTAGTGTGTGTGGTTTCGTTTTTTTTTTTTTTTTCCCCTCTTCCTGGGTTTCTTAACTTGTTTAATTGTAATTTCATTTAACTTTTGTATTACGGATACCCCAAATGGGTAACTGATGCATGTTGGGTTACTCATCATGATTTTCCCTTTGCATTTCGTTGTATTTCGATGATCTTTAACTTCTAATCTTGACATCTTTTCGCATATATCTAGTCAATACTTCAAGTGAGTACTTTGAATGTTAGTTTAGGTTAGTGGTCACTGGGCACAAAACTCGTAGGTTAGCTCTGTTACAAGCAATCTGGTGCAATTTTCATGGAGGCTCCTGTTCAGATTTTTATTTGTATTATCTTTTCTATTTTGTTTTTCCTTGAAAACATAAGCAGAATACATAAGATGTCAGTTTGATGTAGTATTCCTTATACTGAAATATATGATGTATTGAAATGAAACTAACATTGATAAAAGGTGAGTTTATATCTCTCTCAAGACAATAAAAAAAGAATGCTGTTTGTTCATTGAAACATCTGATGTATCAGCTGCTGATAATTTGAGAAGTATCATCATTTTTGGAAGCCTAAGACTAAATATTTGGCCTTGCTACAAAAGGAAANGGTTTCGTTTTTTTTTTTTTTTCCCCCTCTTCCTGGGTTTCTTAACTTGTTTAATTGTAATTTCATTTAACTTATGTATTACGGATACCCCAAATGGGTAACTGATGCATGTTGGGTTACTCATCATGATTTTCGCTTTGCATTTCGTTGTATTTCGATGATCTTTAACTTCTAATCTTGACATCTTTTCGCATATATCTAGTCAATACTTCAAGTGAGTACTTTGAATGTTAGTTTAGGTTAGTGGTCACTGGGCACAAAACTCGTAGGTTAGCTCTGTTACAAGCAATCTGGTGCAATTTTCATGGAGGCTCCTGTTCAGATTTTTATTTGTATTATCTTTTCTATTTTGTTTTTCCTTGAAAACATAAGCAGAATACATAAGATGTCAGTTTGATGTAGTATTCCTTATACTGAAATATATGATGTATTGGAATGAAACTAACATTGATAAAAGGTGAGTTTATATCTCTCTCAAGACAGTAAAAAAAGAATGCTGTTTGTTCATTGAAACATCTGATGTATCAGCTGCTGATAATTTGAGAAGTATCATCATTTTTGGAAGCCTAAGACTAAATATTTGGCCTTGCTACAAAAGGAAAACCTGTTTTGGTTTAATGATGAGTATCTTGCTTATTTTCAGCATATTTTATGAGGCATATCATACCTTTCAAAGCTCTCAGCATTGCCTTTGAAATTCATTATCCGTGTGTTATCAGGGAGGATTGCTGCTATGACTCCTGTTTGTTTGATTTGCATGGGATTTCCATATTGGAAGATTTTGTGATAGCTTTAGCAGATGGGGTTGCGAGCATGTATCTAGAGTTTATTTCAGTTGACAGTGAGGTGTCAAGTTACACAAATAGCTTGGACTCGTCATTCTGCACTTTGTCCACCAGAGAACTTCAAAGATTACGTAATGAGGTAATGTAGTTTTCAAATTTCATGCTAAATCTTCTGCAAGTTTCTTAAACTGTATTATTGTAGTTTTCAAATTTCATGCATAATTTTGTGTTGGTTATGTGAACTAAATTTAATCTTGGAGAAACTGCATCAGCTAACAGAAAAAAAAAAAGGGATTTTAAAATATTTCTAACCCTTTTTGGTCATTTACCCCTCCACGTTTTTCTTGGAAAATCCCATGCAGGTTCCTTTAAGCAGAAAGTTCTCCATTTTGGTTCCTTGAAATGGTTATTTTGTTATATAATGTGGATATTAATTAGTAATAAATTTTGAAAAGGAACTGAGTTAAAAATATCCCTTTTTCTTTTATTCCTTCACTACACTCACATCTTTTTTATTTTATTATTATTATTAATTTTATGGTGGTAAAAGAGTTTGTAGGAGATCTTCCCCACCTCTATTTATCCATTCAATAATGCTTAGCTATACATGGAGAAATTTTTAATCATAATGATGTTAGACATCATTTTATAGACAATTTGGTGTGAAATATGTTCCAATTCATTGAGCCTACCAAGGAAATTGGTGTGGTCCGTGATCCACTTATCATATTAAAATCTTTCAGAACTTATTATAATCTTAATGTGCCTTCATATTTATATTGTTGCTACGTTAGCACATTTTTCTTGTTCTGTTGATTGCACTGGTTGACATCAGACTATTAATATTGGCCACAATGAGTCAAGTCTGGTTGAGTTGTAAGAATTCTAGTAGCTCATACCACATTGTTGGGATCAGGGCTTAGTTGAGTCAGTTATATACTTGCTGGATAATTGATTAGTGATAAGCAGAGGTTTGCTAATTGTCTGCTTCAGAAATTTAGAGCTGGACAATTTGAGAGGGTGTCAGGTTCATCTTTTGTTGGGCTGGGGGTGGGGTGGATAATATGAAAGATTCATTGTAGAGTACAACTTAAATTTAGATGAAATTTCAGCAAGACCTCAACAAATGCTCCTGTTAGCAGGTGGCTTTGAACCAGTGGTTGTACCACAATGTGGACACAGTAGTGTCAATGTACGAGGATCGCTTTGACCTGTGCACACTGGAGAGCCAACCGATTGATCTACCAGGCAATAGTCAGACTGAAAATCAAAGTTGGTGGATGAGGTTTACCCTGAGAAAATCTAAAACTACATCACGTGAATTGGATTGCATTGTGATAAGCCATTTTTCTTTGCCTGTAAAGCGGACTAAGGAATTAAGAGCCTTGACAGGATGGTATGTTTTCTGAAGATCCTTTAAAAGTAATTCTCAGTTTATTCTTCCTTTTCACGTGTGGCATAGTACCATTCATATTAAGATTGGTGGAGTTGGGTTGAAGAGGACATACTTCTTTTATTTGCTCGTATGTTTCCAAGAACGAATATCATGGTTTGGTGTATAGAATCATGCATTTAAGGTGTTAAGAGTGAGTGGTTTCTAGATGGGTGCTAATGGATAAATTATAAACTTGTTTAAACTTAAATAGTTGATGTTATTTTTGGGCAATGAGGTGTATCCGTGATTTGGAAATAAGAAAAATGTTCTTGCTACGATTTATGTGCTTCAAAATTATCAAGGGAACAGGAAATGATCTGTCTCTATTTAATTGAACTCTGGAAAGTAGTAAAGTTGCAGAAGAACCTGCTCTAGGTCTCTTTCAGTTCCAGACCACATTCAGTGCATTTTCCATTTAACACGACTCTTTGGGACGTGCAGTGGTGAGTAGTGGGGATTTGGTTACTAAAGGAATAATCATCTCATGTGCTTGAAGGGTGTCAGCTATTTTGTATAAACAAATGAACAATGGATAATATACAGGAAATAAGCATACTTCTACATATATTGATATGGACATTTATAACTCTTGAGGCCAGGAAAATTGCTAGAACTACTTGTCTTCTAATTTATTTCTTNAAGAACCTGCTCTAGGTCTCTTTCAGTTCCAGACCACATTCAGTGCATTTTCCATTTAACACGACTCTTTGGGACGTGCAGTGCTGAGTAGTGGGGATTTGGTTACTAAAGGAATAATCATCTCATGTGCTTGAAGGGTGTCAGCTATTTTGTATAAACAAATGAACAATGGATAATATACAGGAAATAAGCATACTTCTACATATATTGATATGGACATTTATAACTCTTGAGGCCAGGAAAATTGCTAGAACTACTTGTCTTCTAATTTATTTCTTCCCATTCTGCAATGTTATTTGCATATTTGTGATGGGTTGCTGACATTGCTGCAGCTAATCTATCTGCTGTTAATTTATGTATTGCAGGCGGTATTACTTAAGCCTTTTCCTTGAGTTGTCTGACATCACCACACCCCTTATTAAAGCTGTTATTGGCAAAGTGAGAGACACTATCGCATTCTTTCTAGTTTGCTTGATAGGGAGGTCTTTAGGACTCATCTATACTGGTATTAGGCAATCCCTCAGATGGAAGTAGGAGAAATGGCACATTTTTGTCAAGTGCAATCATTGTTTCAACATTTTATTTTCTTTTGCTTCATATGGTGCTATTTTTGATAAATTAGTGGTTTAGATACATTGAGAATGAAAATTTGACTTGTTTTTTTCGCCCCTTTCTTTGGGCCGACAGAGGCTTGCTCTATGTTTACATGTCAATGATATGAGAAGCCAGTCATCATGGCATTTCATGATACTTGGTTGGAATAGCATTATGATCAATGTTATTCATACGTGTCAAATTCCATTCCATGCATTGTGGGTCCTAAGTCAAACATGGGCTATTTAGAAAAAAGTTGAGTGGGTTAAAGTAAAATTGAATTGGACCTTAAAGTATATCAAATAATAAAGATTTGAAGTGTATGAATAACACTTACAAATTTTGATCTAGAATGTGCTTATAATGACAGGGCATAACTGTCACTATTAGAAAATAGGGTAGTGGTGCATTGAACAATGATATACACTTGCCAAAATTTCTTAGGTTATTTATTCCCTTGTAATAAGCTTCCTAAAATGCACAACTTATTTTTGAGAGAAATGACTATAGGTAGCAGACTGGCCCATGTGACTCACGTTACGGTGGGGGTTCACATTCACCCATAACGTGAGTCACATGAGCTTCCTAAAATGACTGTAGGTAGCAGTATTTTAAAAATTGAATCAGATTGACTCATGTGACTCACGTTATGGGTGTTTGAGTAATATGAGCGACTAGTCAAATGTTAACTTGGTTAAAATTTGTGTTAGGTAGGCTTTTGTTTTCATTAAATGTGCATAATATTTGACATGTCACCTATCTTTTATCGATGTTATAATTGAGAGTAACAGTAAAAATTTATTTGTATGCAAATAAAAAAAAAGGATCCATTTATAGTAAAACAAATTATAAAACCTACTTAAATTTTTGCTACTCAAAGTATAGGTAAACTTTTTTTTTTTTTTTTTCTCAAACAACCCAATGCGCCAGATTTCTTCTTTCCTAACAAAATTCTGCCATGCCATGCCCAATGGTGAGAGGAGCCGAAGTTGGGAAAAACCGGGAGAATAGGAAAGAAAAAAAAAAAAAAGACAGCTTTGCTTTCAAATTTGAAATGCAAGAGAATCGAGAAAAGGGGGAAAAGAAAGTTATGAAACTGAACCCTTCTACCAGAGAAAAGGCTCGAAACAATATTAGATATGGCCGAAGGAGAGAGATTTAGATCAAGCTATTGCTAATGAAAAAAGAAAAAAGAAAGAAGAAAAACCAAACACATATATGCATGTTAAAAAAAAGGAAATAAACATGCAATAAAAATGTGAGCAGTATTCAATTCAATGACTCTTATCTCAAGACTTGACTCAAGAAAATACAATAACACTTAACATAAACAACTGCTAAAAGAACTAAGAAGCCGGTGAAGCAAACTGGAGAAGCTCTGGATTACGCTGAAATTGGAGCATATCCTCCCCACTCAAGTTCACCCATGCCTCTATTCCATCCCCACTTGTGGGCAATATATTGATGCACCATTTTTAAGGGGCACCAAGAGTAGACACCCATGTTGGCTTTCCCCAACCGTTATCAGTTTCATACAAAGGAAATCCCATCCAACTGCTATAAATATAACATGGATAAATTTCTTTGGTCATTATTGACTTCCCTTCATTCAAGGTTTGGAAGAACTGAGCAATACTAGCAACATCACCTTGAAATTTACTCACATAATCTCCATTAACTATTCTAATCATTTCCCTAACCAACTTCACATAATCATTCAACTCTACCATTTTATCCACCTCAATCAATGGAGAAACAAATGGTAACCAAAGATTACGTAATGAATTATCCGGCAGTGGTGGAACCATCCGTGTTTTAGATGCTTGATCTCCTGAACTTGTTGCCCTAGCTGCTTCAATGGATGATTTCCATGTGAGAGCCATCACGGCTTCAACACGCGTGGGATTTAAGTCAGCAATGTTAGCTTTCATTTTAGACAAGTTTGTTGGATTAAAGATGAATCTCTTGGTTACAATGTTTGTTCCAACATGCCCAAGTCCCATGGCGGGAAAAGCGAGGCTGCTTCCATATGTGGAGCAACTATGTTGCCAACTCCTCTTGCTGTTGCACCCCAAGCATTGAGGAATGAGAATGATGTTGCTGCATCAGCAATCTTGTGCATGATGCACAAGCCAAGTGCTATTCCACCACAGCTGAATTCAGTAACATGAATAGCCATGTTAGTTACATCTTCTATTTGATCTGCTTCAATGTAGTAGGGATCAAATGGAAGAAATTCTTTGATTTGACTAGTTTGTAGATTCTGGAGAAAATCTGATAGCTTCAAAGGGGACTTTGGCCTCAGAATAAGGAACACCTGCGTCATTGCACTCAACTAGGGAATTTCCTTTAATTCTTCCACAAAATGGGTAATAAAGAGCGAGTATATCTGACAAAGATTTCTTCAACTTATCAGAAAAAAGTGTAAAATGATCAGTGCCAAAACTTGTGACATCAGAAGCAGAGTAGAAGAGGACAATGGACACATAACATAATGGAGCTATTCCATCGAGAAGGGAGAGCTTAAAGTCTCGCCTCCATTAAAACGATGGCTCTACTATTATGGATGTTCTTGGAACTTAAAAATTGCAATAGTTTACAAGAACTCAAAAGTGGAAAGGTTTTCTTTTGGTTACTCATGCCAAAAAGAAAAAGCTTAGAATTAACACTACAAGAAAAACTGTATTTTTCAAGGGAAAATTTCAGTTGGAATTCTATCTTTTTCTTGTAGTGTAAGCTCGAGGGTAGAGCTACAAAATTTGAACCATAAGATGGCGAAATGAAAATGAGACCAACTACAACGTGGCAAATTGAAATGTATTAGGCAAAGTAGTAGGAAATATAATTAGTACTATAAAGTTTCGAGATTTAAAATTTTGTGCCATCACATACAAATTCTTTTTAAAAATATTTGTATTAAAACTAATAAAATAAATCAAAATGTTATAGCTATTAAAATATGGACCATGTTTAGCTAAATTATTTTAGCTAATGTGCTAAATGTGGACCACGTTTGAAAGCAAGCTATATTAATCTTTAGCATGTCCTAAATGAAAAAGGAAAAAAGAAAGAAGATTGAAAATCATTTGTCAGTATTTCTATCAAATAATACTGTGTTTATTGATTCACTTTGAATAGCAACTATCTAACAAATGACTTCTGGCCAAATGATACTGAAATTATCTTTAAACTTTAAAGTTTACAAATTTCTGTTAAAACTTAAAGTCGTAACCAAAATAAAAGAAAAATAATAACTATGGGTCTGTTGATTTCAATTTTTAAAAATTGTTTATAGTTTTTGAAAAAAATAAAATGAAAAAACTTATTTGATAGGACTGCTTTTATTTATATGTTTTGAAAATTTATTCTCAAAACATTGTTCTAAAAAAAAGAAAACAAAAACAAGAGAAGACTATTTTTGTTCCCAAAACAAGTAAAAAGAGGAGAATATGTTGTTTTTATTAATGACACAATGGTAATTATCAAACAGATTTTTTTATACTTTTATTTTGCAGAACAATTTTTAAACATAATTTTCAAAAATAATTTTTTTTTTTTAAAAAAAACAAAAGCAGAATCAAACACATCCTATAATCTCACCTTGAAAAGATTTTGCTCTTCTAAATTTACTTGGAAGATTGTTTAAAAGATCTACTTCTTAATATCTTCTATTATGAATACTATGGTGAACATTAACCATTCAAGAGTCTATTAATTTAACTCAAATATCAACTATGTATCAAATGGCCTGTGATTAAGAATACTAAAGCAACTATCTCACCAAGAAAAGATTCTTGTCTTCTACTGTCACTTGAAATGTTTTTTAAAATATATCTACTTCTTAATACCTTAAATTATGAAGCACGGAAACGTCTCCCAAAGGAATTGTTGATCAATAAGACACAAATTCACACACTTTTATGAACAAAAAGATGAACCCTACATGGTTGTTTTGTATTGTATCGAATCGCCCCACTTGGTAACGATCCAATACTAAGATTTTAATATTGTATCGAACTACCCCACATGGTAGCCATGCAACTAATAAGATTTTAATATTGTATCAAACTCCAACTAAAGATTTTAATTCATTTACATAAAAACTGCAATATTCTCTTATTATTTTGTCCTTCATGTAATTTTTTTTTTTCAATTGGATGAGCTTAATTTTGAAATTAACTTAAATTAGAATTCCTACTAAGCTACTAGTGAAATCTATTCAATCAACTTACTTTTAGTATTGATCTAAATTAGAAAATTCACTAATTTATTATTGTATTCAATTAAATCAAATTCAATTTTAGATTTTTTTTAAATTGTGGTGTCTACTAATTCATTAATGAATTCAATTAGGGCGCCTACTTATCACTGTGCAATATAAATGTGGACCACGTTTGGAAGCAAGCTATAATCTTTAGCATGTCCTAAATGAAAAAAAGAAAGGAGAAGATTGAAAATCATTTGTCAGTATTTGTGTCTATTGATTCACCTTGAAGAGCAACTATCTAACAAATGGCTTCTGGCCAAATGTCAGTATTTGGGTATGGTTGCTTCTTCATGGCTATTTCTTCCATTATTAGTGCTTTAAGTTTGTCTTGTATCAGGAGTGCTTTATTGGTGCTTGATTAGGTCCAATTGTTACTTGTTTTTCTTTTTTCTTTTAAGAGACAGAATATTATACATTAAAATGTATATTTATAACTTTCACATANTCCATTATTAGTGCTTTAAGTTTGTCTTGTATCAGGAGTGCTTTATTGGTGCTTGACTAGGTCCAATTGTTACTTGTTTTTCTTTTTTCTTTTAAGAGACAGAATATTATACATTAAAATGTATATTTATAACTTTCACATAAAAAAAAAATAGATATTTAAGCTGTTAATAATAGCACTACAATAATACCAACAACTATCAAAGTAGGCATACTAAGATTTGATCACAGGTCCTAAGAACCTTCACAATCTTAAAAATTATGTACATGACCATTTAAGCTACTGTTCGGGATCTTGAAAAATTAAGTCACTCAATATGTGCTAGAACAGATAATTTTTTATAAAATGTAAAAAAGACATGATATAGAAAAACATGCCAAACTCATTTTATTTTTTTGCATAAGTTGAATTTTTTGTTTGGCACGTCTTCTTATATCATGTCATTCCTATATTTTATAAAAAAATTTGTATTTTGTTACATACTGAGAGATTTAGGGTCTGTTTGAAAGTGTTTTTTTTTTTTAAATAGTTTTTGAAAACAATCCTGAGATATTTTTGTTTTTTTTTGTTTTTAAAATAATTTTGTAAAAAGAAGTTTTCAAAACATTTTTTAAAAACAGTCTTACTAAACAAGTTTTTTCATTTTATTGTTTTCAAAAACAAAAAACAAATTTTAAAAACCAAAATCAAACAGACTCTTAATTTTTCAAAATCTTCACATTGACACTAAATTTATTATGTGAGTCCTATCAAAACCCACTCAACTGGATGTGAGATATCACTACTCCATTTTTAGTGATTGTACGTATGATAACAATCACTTTCATATAAATTATTTCAGCACAAATAGCACTATCCCATTTTTAGTGATTGTATGATAACAATCACTTTAATATAAATTATTCCACCACAGTTCAAATGTTTTACATCTCTATTATTAGGCGTGCAAACATCACAAAAAGACAGTATTCGCCAACCACAACCCATTCATTTTCAATTGTTGCGCGGAAAAAACAAGCAATATCCAATTTGCAACGATGTAATCTAACCTAACCCATGCATTAGTTTAATTTTTTCCAATTATTATACATTGCTACTTTTCTAAAAACAATTTATGCACAGCTAGCAATAGATATTATGTGAATAATTAGGCCAGTTAACGATTTGGGAAGGCCAGTGAAGTGATCAAGCATTTCTTAATACTATATATAATTTACTTAATAACACTTTCAGGCACCACACAACAAATAATACTATATTATTATTTTGATGTAGATTCCCATACAATATATATTATATTATATATACTTTTTTTTTGGGCCTTGGATTCCCATACTATATCATTACAACGATGTCTCTCTAGAGCCGCGTCTAGAGTACAAGGGGAAAAATGGGTAGTGGTGCAAATGGCACTTAATGGTTGAGATGAAGTCACGTGTACACTCTAGATTTGATGACTTAATATTAACTATAAATAATGGTTGAGATGAAGTCACGTGTACACTCTAGATTTGATGACTTAATATTAACTATAAATAATTAATTATATTTTGACCCAAAAAATTTATGTATTTACATTTATTTCTCCACTAACCAAAAACATACACCTTCTTCCTTCTCTCTCTCCCTCTCTCTCTCTCTCTCTCCCCCACTAACCAGAAATTGTTGCCGTACGATTCAGCTTTGACGCTGGAGCAAGTAAATGAAGATCTACAAGCTCTGGGGTGGCACGAGTGGCCTGGACAGTGGCAAAGACTCTTCTTCTTCTTCCTCATCTTCTTCCTTGCATTGCTCTCATTTTTGGTCTTCAGCACTCAGAGCCAAACGACTCAGCTCGCCGTCGGAGAAAGCTGCCCGTGAGAATTCCAGCTTTGGCCTTTCCCGACGGCTTAGCATGCTTGACCTCGTCCTCATCGGGGTTGGTGCTTCCATCGGTGCTGGCATATTTGTCATTACCGGCACTGTTGCTCGGGATACCGGGCCCGGTATGGGTTTCAGTTTCTTGAGAAAAAATGGGTCAATTTATAATTTAACAAAAATATTTAACTACTATGTTATTATTAGAAAGACATGATAACCAAGTNAAAGACATAATAACCAAGTAGCTGATCAAAACATAAGAGCCATTGATTAGGCCATGTGGATGATCCAATGACAATTGAGTGCTATTTACACCACTACCCATTTTCCCCCTTTATACTCTAGACGCGGCCTCCCTCTAGAAGCAACTTAGAGTATGTGATCTATTTCATGGTAAAAAAAAAGAATAAAAAAAAAACTGGTGCTGCTGCATTTGCTAAGGTTGATAATATTGATGATAAAACCATTGTAGCGAGGAGATTCGTGTTTAAAGCAAGAGACTTGTTTAAACTAAGCTGAAAATAGATTGATATATATTTAAATTTAAATGTAGTAAGTAAAAAAAAAATATATAATAAAGTACGAATAAAAGTCTATCTCTATGCTCTCTAAATCTTATTTTGTTCTATTTTATATGTTCTTGAATTTTAGCGGAGCTGATATATACAATTTTTGGTTGCTTCGGGGGCCATATAGAAATTTTACCATACATATAGTAGGAAATTTGAAAATTCAGTAGTACTGAAATGTTTTAAGTTTAAACATAACAAATTAACATTAGAAAACTGTAGATACTCAATATTCGGCCCAATAACTTTTAGGCCCATTTAGTCAAAAACCCACACCAACAAATTTGTATATGTCCTTCATGTTCCTCAAACATCACTTATAAATAACCCCTGTATGGCAGGTATAAGGACTTTTGCTTAACTTCAGCATTTCATACATTATACACGTCGGACTATGCTAACTTAGACGACGGAACTCGGATATCACCACCTGACTCTTGACCCTTTATTACTGTGCATGTGTTATATGGTCAATTCAGCTTATTCATCTCCAAATTAGGCATCGTCAAAAACTAATTTTTAGACACCTAATTGCATTAATATGTTTGAATTTAATTTGCGGATTAATATTCCACAAACAGAAGTCAAGGGACACTCCACTAATAACATATTGAATATTGTAGGATCTAACTTTTAAAATTTTAATTCTGTCCAAATATGTGTGAAATTTTTAGTGTCACTCAAATGAATTTAAATTAACGTAGTTGTTCATAGTCCCCATGTAAATATCAATTCTTCAATTGTTTAATAGAATTAATGATTTTTGGTAACTTAACCTAAACTAGTTGACGAGCAATATTGCTAATTAGCTAGACAAAATTTAATAGAATTTTATCACAATTCATACATGGTTATTGAATGATATATTAATGGCTTAATTGCAATTTTGGTCCCCCTATTTTAACCACTTGAACGTTTTGGTCCCCTTTTTTTTAAAAATGAACTATTGAGTCCCTCTATATTCATAAAATGTACAAGTTTAGTCCATTTATCTTTAAGTCAAAATTCTTAGGTTTATTTCAAGGTGTAAAGTTCTCTGATTTATAATCCCACCGTACAGATTGAAGAGCTACGTCTTGTGAATCTCCCAATTAAATTTCAGCTCGATCTAACGGTGAAAAAGTCTAAATTTTGTGGTTAGATGAAAAATTATGATTTTGGTATTTTGGGCTGAGTCCCACCGTTAGATCGAGCTAAAATTTAGTGAGGAGGTTCATAAGATGTAGCCCTTCAATCTGAACGGTGGGATTATGAATCAAAGAATTTTACAATTTAAAATAAACTTAGGAATTTTGACTTAAAAATAAATTGACTGAAATTGTACATTTTATGAATATAAAGAGACTCAATAGTTCATTTTTAAAGAAGGGGGACCAAAACGTTCAAGTGGTTAAAATAGGGAGACCAAAATTGCAATTAAGCCTATATTAATTTATTGGTTTAAATATACTGCATGTATTTGTAGTTTGGATGAATTTTGAATCAGGTCCTTATAATTTTTTTTTCTTCTTTTGGGGTCTTTATAGTTTAATTTTTTTTAATTAGGTCTCTGCCGTCATCCCNTAGTTATAAATCCATCAATTTATTGCTGACATGATAAACGACATGTTTATGTGACAATAAAAGAAATTGACGTGGAGCCAAAATAGCATAAAAATTGCCATCTCATTAACTTTTTTATGCACTTTTTTTTAGCTAAAATTTAATGAGATTGACAATTTTTGTACCACTTTAACACCACGTCAATTTCTTTTATTGTTACATAGACAAGTTATTTGCTATATTAGCACTAAATTGAAGGAATTATAATCAGGGGTGATAGCAGAGACCCAATTAAAAAAAATTTAAATTATAAGGATCCCAAAAGAGAAAAAAAAAATTATAAGGATTTGATTCAAAATTTATCTGAACTATAAGGACATACAGTACATTTAAACCTAATTTATTTAAAGATAGTTATAAGTTCTTATCGTTTTAGTCCTTAATTAACTTCTAGTTGCCAGGCATTTTCCATAATGATTTGTAGAAATGGAGATCCAAAATTGGAAGCAAACTCTCGTACTTTATTCAATTCCAGTGAAGAACTAAGAAGCATAAACAGATTGAGTAGAAATGAATCAGAAGGGCTAAGAAGCAAGTGAAGCAAACTGGAGAAGATCTGGATTGTGCTCAAATTCGACCATATCCTTTTCAGACNTGATAGCAGAGACCCAATTAAAAAAAATTTAAATTATAAGGATCCCAAAAGAGAAAAAAAAAATTATAAAGATTTGATTCAAAATTTATCCGAACTATAAGGACATACAGTACATTTAAACCTAATTTATTTAAAGATAGTTATAAGTTCTTATTGTTTTAGTCCTTAATTAACTTCCAGTTGCCAGGCATTTTCCATAATGATTTGTAGAAATGGAGATCCAAAATTGGAAGCAAACTCTCGTACTTTATTCAATTCCAGTGAAGAACTAAGAAGCATAAACAGATTGAGTAGAAATGAATCAGAAGGGCTAAGAAGCAAGTGAAGCAAACTGGAGAAGATCTGGATTGTGCTCAAATTCGACCATATCCTTTTCAGACAAGGTCACCCATGCCTCTATTCCATCCCCACATCTTGTGGGCATCAAAATGATAGTATTTGCACTAGGCAACAAACCAGTAGTACCCACCCAGGTTGGCTTTCCCCACCCGAAATCAGCTTCATAGAAACGAAATTTTAACCAACTAGTGAAAACATAACATGGAGTCTCTATTTTGGAGGCCATAAAAAAGAGCTCATTCTTGAACTTCATAACCCCAGGAAGAACAGCAGAATCTCCCTCAAATTTTTTCATATAATCTCCATCAACTTCCCTTATCATTTTTCTAACTACTTGTGTGATATCATACAACTCCACCATTTTCTCGAGTTCCGTCAATGGAGAAACAGCTGCGATGCAAAGATTACCAAATGAATGCTCTGGCAGTGGAGGCACCATCCGACTACGGATGTTCACAGCGTGTACCACCTTTGTAGCATAAGGTGTCTGCTCTTTTGAGCTCGTTCTAGCTGCTTCAATGGCTGATTTCCATATGAGAGCCGTCACAGCTCCGACACGCGTGGGATTGCAGCTGGCAAGTTTAGCTCTCAATCTACACAAGTCTGTTGCATTGAACATGAATCTTCTGGTTACAATGTTTTTTTCAACAAAGCAATTTGTGTTCAAATTTATGTCTCTTGGTGGGTAAACCGAGGCTGCTTCCATATAAGGAGCCACTATGTTGCCATGTCCTCTTGCTTTTGCAGCCCAAGCATGGAGGAATGAGGAAATTGTTGTTCCATCAGCAATCCTGTGTGAGATACACACACCAAGTGCTATACCACCACAGATGAATTCACTAACCTGAACCGCCAAATTTACTGCAAGTTCGCTATGATCTGCTCCAGAGTTCTTGGGATCAAATGGAAGAAACTCTTTTAGCACATTGAGTTGTGGGTTTTTGAGAATTTCAGAGATGTTGCATGGGACTTTAGCCTCTAGGTAAAGAACGCCAGCATCTATGCATTCGAAGGTGGCATTTCCTTTCGCTTTTCCACAAAATGGGTAATAAGAAGTAAGTGTATCGGATAAAGCTATCTTTAACTTCTCAGAAACTAGTGTGAAATCAGTGCCAGAAGTATTGGCATCAGAAGCAGAGTAGAAGAAGACAATAGGCACGTAAATTGATGGAACTATTTGATCGAAAAATGAGAGTTTAAAGTCTCTAAGGTGATCAGGAGTTGGAGAAGATGGCTTAATGGTTGATGCAGAGATAATATTAGCTTTAGCTGCCATTCTCTGTACTAATGGAGTTTCCAAAAGATGATGGAAATTGTTTAGCTATAAGCTTACCACTTATTGCGGCTTTAAGTAGTAGAAAAACTACTGTAATGGTGAGGACGTAGAAAGCTCTTAGGTTTAAATCTCTCTGACATAACAACTATTAGATATAAAACTATTTATGAGCTTTCACGTAACAATATAAATTTTTAGGTTGAATCAATTTTTGACGTAGTATCAGAGCATCTTTGACTAAACAGTCATGAAATTGAATCCTTTCGCCCTCATTTTCTCAATTAAATTGAAATTTTAGCATATGATATAAATGAGCATATGCTTTATTCACACTTCAAACTCAAAGAGCTTTTGAGTGCGGAGACATGTTAAATATAAAACTATTTTTAGACTTTCACCTAAGAGCTTAATCTTTTAGGTACACGTGCAAAACACTTCTAAGGTGGTATTTGGTATGGGGAATGTTTTAAGATTCCTGAGAAAGTAAGATAGAAATAAAACTTTTCCTTATTTGGTATAAGATTTAAAAAATCATTCCCACGCATAAAAGATACCCGGAAATGAAAAATTACACTGTAGAGGGGAATAAAACATTCCCACCTCTTGAGTCGGGAATATGACTTTCTTGGGAATGGAGAAATTTTCGTCGTTCTTTGCCCTTCTTCATTCATGCTCACTGTGCGTTCTCCCTCTCTGCATTCTCTCTACCGCGGTCTACTCTCTACCATCTCCTCTCACTCTGCTTCACTGTTGGTTGCTGATTGTTTGCCGTTTTAGTTCTAATCTGTTCTTTCCTCACTCTTTTGAAGAGCAATAACAACACAGTTGGGCCAGTTCAATCAATTCGTGAATCAGTGAGAATTCAGTTTAGAGTTCGATAAATTGATCTGCAAGGGCTCAAGGTTCGACTATCGGAAACGTTAGAGTCTTTCTGTTGTTACTCTATGCAGATTAGTTTTCTGTCAATTTTTTCCGGCACCCATTGAATTTGGGGTGTGTTTTTCTATTTTCCAGCACCCAAGTTTTTTCTTTATATTTGTTCAAAAGATTTCGATTTTTGTTGAGTGGGCCAAATTTGAGCCATGAAAATGGTTGCAGGAAATCCGG
>QAOA01004724.1:411783-506837 GCA_003255065.1 Cercis canadensis
ATTTCATTGACACTGTTGTTTCAATTGGGATTAGGATCATAATTCTGATTTTCGATTGTTTGCATAGCATAGATATATCTAAAGCATTTTCTTGTAAACCTGAAGTTTCTGCCTGTTCTGTGGTGAATGGGCTTCTTTGTTGGTTTTCCATGTTCTAAACTTCAATGTAATATCCATAAATACTTCCTCTCAGGATTGTGCTTGATGTTTTAATATTTGAAATTCTTTTGACGTAATGTTGAGAATATTATGTTTTAGAATTTTTCAATATGTTTCTAAGTAAAGCATTTGTGTTGAAGTTTAGATTTTGATAAACATCAATGGATAATTTCCAAGTTGTCTTAGGGGTAAGAATTGTTGTCTTGACTTAACTTGTGTTATGCATTCTCTCTTCCACCCTCACTGTGCATTTGCATTAGTTTTGACTCTGAAGCTGGGTGCAATGACCAGTATTTCTGTTCAGATAGTAACTTTTAGGTGAACTAATATGCAACTAAGTTAAGAATGGATTTGAGAAATACAAAGCCAAAGGATTGTAATGTGGGTGTAAGACGATCAAATACAAAATTTGATATTGCTTGCTTATTTATCTTTTTGATTTCATGTTATAGGAACTAGTCCAGCTGGAAGGACTCCACTAAATTGGGAAACAAGGTCAAGCATTGCCCTTGTTGCTGCACGTGGGATTGCATACCTACACTCACAGAGTCCTAGTAACTCCCATGGAAATATCAAGGCATCAAATATTCTTCTTACCAAATCCTTTGAAGCTCGTGTCGCTGACTTTGGCCTTGCTCATCTTGCTCTTCCAATATCTACACCCAATCGGGGTTTCTTTAATTCTCAGGAAACTTTGTTTAATATTCAGCTGGTTCAGTAGGATTTTGAAATTTTTTGGATAGTGTATTAGTGATAGTATCAATGTAGTAACTAATATGTATCTTTGTATATTTTGAAATTATTTATAAAGCTGAAAGTTTTATTGCTCCCATGGATCATCAATTTATAGGTATATGTTGTGTTATTTTACTTATTTTCTTTTATTTCAATTAAGGGTATTTTTGAAAAAATTGATAGCATTCATGGGTATATTTTACTTGAACCAAACATGGGAATACAATTTTGTTGGGAATATACCATAATATTTCCAAGAAAGTTAAGTGATAACCAAACATGAGAATATCAACTTTTTTAGTAATCTCATTCTTGGGAATCCTATTCCCAGGAAAGTAATGATTCCCAGGAAAGAGGATTCTCTATACCATAAAAGAAAACTTGTGTTTTACCAAAAGCTTGGGCTAGTATATACAACAACCAACTAAGGGTGGTGGTCATCAAATTGCTACATTAAAGCAGCCTCTCATACTTCATTCAATTCAATGATAAATGTAAAATAAGATATATTATCAAAATGTGTTAAATGAAAACAAGATATATTAACTTCATTATTAATTATTATTATTTTATTTTATAACTTGATGATAAAATAATTCTTTAATAAATATAAACAAGTAATTAAAGGTATATTTTGCACCCCTTATAAATTCTTTTTTTTTTTTTATGGTTTTAACGGTAAGAGTATCTTTAGGCTAGCTTTCACGCATTAAGACTAAGTTCTTTCTCGAGCGATCTTAAAGATGCACCTTCTACTTTGGCCTAGTGCATTTGGGGAAAAAAATTTCTTGGGTGCTGGCCCCCAAATTTAAACATTGGCTAAATATGAACTTACAACATCCTTACCACCAGGCTAAATCCTTGGGGTTTCACCTCTTATAAATTCAACTAACTATGCTCATAATCCTTGCAAATACTATAATTCGTTATGCAATTATCAAAGATTAAAACCATCACTTACAACTGAAGTAGGCAGACTTAGGTAATTATCAGAGTTGGCAATATCCCACACAAAAGTTTTTTAAGAGCCTATCATACCATGCACTGCGCACATTACTTATTGGCAGCCCCTACTGGACTGTGATTATCATTACTCCTCAAAGAAAAGCTTTCTAAACTTACAAGAAATAAAGCGCAACCACAAGACTGTGAGATTAGAGTTAGAGTTTGTTTGAGAGTTAAAATTAGGGGGAAATGACAGGAAAGAAAAGTAGTAAATGTGTCTATCCATTTATTTGGGAGTTCAAGATTAAAAAAAGGAAGGAAACCAAATGGTAACCTCAAACTCCCACATTTTTTTTTTGCCTTCACTTTTGCGTTCCTCCAATTTGGGGGTTTAAAGAGAAAATATGAGTAATTTACTATTATACCTCTATTTATTTCTTTAATTTTTTTTTCAAATACTATTTAGATAATATTATTAAATCTTATATTAAATATATTTACTTTATTTATAAAGGATAAATTTGTAAAATTATAAATTTTTATTTCTTTCTTTTTATTTCCTTTTATTTTGTTTATTTTAATGATCCAAACAAGGGAGAGAAAAATCCCTCCACAGTCCCATTCCCTTCCTTTCATTTCCCTCCCTTTCCCCTTCAACTCCCAAACAAACCTTAAGGACTAAAATTGCAGTGCGCAAGTTAAATTACTTTCTGCACATAGAAGAAATCTTTCGCTCCATGTTGCTCAACCAGCAGTCCCTTGTGGCTGAGTGTTTGCAAAACTGAAGACCCCAAGTTCTAAGAGCAAAATTTCAATTAAAAGAACCAACATTTCTGTATCCTCCACTCCGAGAGTGCCAAGCTATGAGAGAACAATTGAGAGTTTAAGCTCCGCAATGGAGAGCGACTAACTAAACACCACACCAACATAGGAGGATCCTAACGAGAAAGAGTGGAAAATAAGTTTTAGATGACATGATACTCTATTATTGATCTATGTTTAATGAGAATGAACGATTTAGATTAAATGACAATGTCATGTTACTCCTAACATGACTAAATCAAATTTGAAATTTGAGAATTTATTTAGCATAGTAACACATTTTGATATTGAAAATCCCTTGGTTTGAGAAAATCTATGGTTTAGGGTTTCAACTTTTGATTCAACTCTATTAAGATAGTTATTGCTGAAATTTTATTATGCTACGTAAAGTTTGCAGCATGCAACAAGTATAATACCCCCTTATTTATTGTGTTGTTGGTGGACAGAGATGCCTCCATATGCAGTTATTCATGCTATCTTCTTTATTTTTTGGTAAAAATTGGAATTAATTAACCGCAAATAGAAGAGTGTTTCTAACAATTCCTAAGGAATTTATAGTTATTTTGTGTCAAACTATTATATTTAATATAATATAAATTTTATTGGATTTATTAAAAAAAATATATGTTTTTGGTAATCAAATTTTTATTTTTTTTATATAACTCATATAAATTTAGTCAAATTTAACAATTTGGATCAAAATTATATAAAAAACATCACATTATGTGACATTATGTCATGTGAGGGTGATATATGGTAGAAACACCCCAAACAAAAATAATTTCAGAATATAGGACATGTCCTAAATGGCTTATATATGATTAATTGATACTGAAATTGTTCTCAATATTTATAAATTTTATATTCAAACCTGAAGTCATAACTAAAGTATAAAAAAGAAAAAAGAATACAGAAAAAAAGAATACAGAAAATGTGCTTAAGCAACAGTCATCCATCAGCAAGTGAATGGGAAAAATTACTCTTTCCCTCATAAAGCCAACCTTCCTAAATGACCAGAATAAGTTCTCCTCACTTACACATTAATTAAGCTCCCTTCACCTAAGTTTCAATTTAATATTTTATTTGCTGTTACTGAACGAACCCATCACACGGTATTACTATAGCACTAGTAAGCTAGTTTTGACTATCAAACGGCTTGTAGTCAAGTGATATTGAAGTTATCTTCAAAATTTTAAGTTTCGTATTTGAATTTAAAGTCGTAACTAAAATTACAAAAAAAAAATTAATTTTGACTAGTTCTTGTGTCAACATGGACAATGGGAGATTGGGATATATCATTCTCTTTGTAGATGGAAACGGTCTTCAATGGTAAATTTTTTTTTTTTTTTTTAATTACATAGAAGCACAGAACGCTCAAAAAAGGGGAGAGTACATGATCTCCAATGGTAAAAACTTTGTAGATGGGATATATCATTTTATCAACACTAAAATCTGTTATTGCCTAAGCAAATTCTCCTTAATTATACAGAAATGGCTCTGCAACGTGCACTTCCTTTTCTTCCAATTTAATTAGCTATGGCAGTAACCGTTTCCATTTTTTATTTTTTGGCTACTGACAGTAATGGTTAATTTGGACTCAATTACATAGACGACTGATGAGATTCAAGCCCAACTTCAGCCACAGGCCCAATAATCTCCTACTCATTAATCCAAATTTGCCCAAACATAAGACATCATATTATCTCTCAATAAAAAAAAAGGAAGCCAAGGAAGCTTAACAGCTAGCAAGTTTAATTGTGTTATGTATGTATTGATTTATAATTTACTAATTTGAGAAAGAAAAACTTAATTTGAACTATTGACACTTTTAAGTTTTAATCAATAAAAAGGAAACTTCAATTATACAATTGCTTATATGAAATGAGACAAATAGAATTAAATTTCTCCCCTTTCCGCATTTTCCTTTATTAGTATTTTCTTTCTTGTTTTTTCCTTTTTTTTAAAAAAAAATATTTCTTACTGGTTTTCATCTATAATTAATTGAGTATTTTTTCTTGGGAAATTCCAAGTACATAGTTCATTATTCACATAAACTATGCTAGAGAAACAAAACTAAAAATTAATATGTATAAGAAACTTATGAGTCTTTTTGACAAACTTTATGACCCAAAAATTATTTTCTCTTAATGTTTTTCTTTTCTTAATTTATCATCATTGATTTTATAAATGGCTTAAACTATTTTTATTAAATACCACTTATCTAACACGTATAATTAAAACCATATACAATTTTACCAAACAAAAAGAGAATTTTTGCTAAAGTGTGGGTAATTTTTGTGTAAAGGCATATTTGGTTGGCACTTAGTGTCGGAGTGCAAATAATTGTTAGGCATTCTTATTATACAAGAGAGGTACAACAATGCAATGTGAATTATTTGTTCACATTCGAAAAAAATATAACATCCTTTCAGGATAAATGTAATTTTTCTGGTTTGAAACAGCTTCAAAATTTTCCATTTTGACCCTTTTTTTTTTTTGTAGAAATTGTGAAAATTTGCAAGTTTCACTCATATCAACCGCAAGGTCAGGCAGCATAAACATGGATTGTATTCAAACTATGTGTATAGAACATTAAAAGATCTATCTTATGCAGTAAAAGTTTAATTTATTGTCTTTCTACCATTATTTAAGCTGAAGACAGGATATTTAGACAGCTAGTTACAAATAACTTTCATTCGAATCCCACTCCTATTGTATCTATAATTAAAAAAANAAAAAAAAAAGACGGGGAAAAATAGTAATATGCTTAGTGAAATTAATAACAATATATCAAATTTCTTTGGGACTATCATCTTTTTAAACGCTTCTTTGGAGACAACTTGTATGGCAGCTAGACATTTTGCAAGCTTGAATTAGAATTTATTGATCTCATGAGAGGGAAAAAAAAAAATCCTTCCATATTTACCAAGGTCCTCACAAGCTGCACTTTCCATTCAATATCAAATTTACTCAATGTTAAATCCTCCCATTTTAAATGACTCAAGGGTGGACCTCCCAACTGTAAGTCATTCATCTATATTTCGGAGACACATTGCTAGTTTGAGTTTACAGTACTCGGAACAGCTACAAAAAGATGATTTTAGACAAAACTTGTTACTCCAAAAATCAATGTGCACATTAATAGAAGTAAGCACTTCGTTTTTATGCTCTTTAAGTCATATACAATAGACGGCAGATTAATATTCACGTGATGAGACCAAAATAAAGTTCTGCATGTGCCATTTCTGCCACTAACTAACCTTTGTTGGCAGATTAATTTGGGAACAAGGCAACCATGGTTACAACTTTGGAACAAAAGACATCGATGCCAATACCCCTGACCTAGTTAAGTCACTGGTTATCCAGAACAAGACAATGGTGATGAATGGCGTGGAATTGTGATGTATGAGTAAAATTTTTCTAGAAGAGAAGATATTTGGAAGACATTTTGATATTAATGTGAGTGATAGACATGCTAGTCACATATTAATAAAATCTGCTGCTGCATTGGAAGCTAATTACTGGGATGATTTCACAGAAGATAGAATCATGTGATGCAGTCATTAAAGAGATTTTATGTTGGCAGTAGAGTTTGCTTTTCAGAAAACAATTGACCTTTCAGGTAAATTTTTCGTCAGGACTCCGGAGGTGTTAATTCATATGTTCTTATTTATTGAAGTTGATCGGCTTTAAGTTAAAAACTGCACTGCTAGGATCATTTATACATTTTTTTCGCTTTACACTATTTTTTACACATGCACACTTGGTAATTGATAACATTTGAGTTTAATTAGCTTTGTTGAATTTTACTTGACTCACTCAAACTTTTTTTGGACAGTTCAATTATATACACTACTTTACACAAAGTGTATAAATAGACTCTTTTTAAAATAAATAAATAATGTTACTTACACATTAAAATTCTTTCATATTTCTTAGTGTCATATACACTTGGTAATATTCAAATTTAACTCAACCTATTTAAATTTTACAAACTTTATGGTGTATAAGAAATATTTATCAAAAGCATAGGCATAGACGCATAGTGCTGTGTGTTTCAAATATGTCAACAGAAATTTTCCTTTTCAATTGTTTTCTTTTTCTCTAAGACGAAAGACACTAGACTGCTTATGGCCCACATTATTTCAAGAGAACTAGTGGTGGATAACCCTCTGTGCTCTCACTGACAGTTACGGTTACAAGTTACAACCATTACATGTTTCCTGTTTATTCCGTTTTCCCACTCCAAAAAAATTCAGTTGGAGAGGGGAAAACATATAAAACGATGATCTTCACTTCTTCTTCTTCTTCTCCTTTGTTTCCAGTTCCAACATCTCCTGTAATCCCCCAAAGAAAGCTGCATTTACTTTTGAAGTTTCCTCCATCGCATCAAACATCACTCCAAGTCTAACACACCCAACTTGCTTCTTCTGTTCCTTCTCTTTTGAGAAGAAACCTCCACAAGTGCTTCTTGCAGAGGCAGTCCCAATCAGCACAAGAAGAAGAAGAAGAACTCGAAATTGAGCGGCTCTTCTCCAATCTCAACCAAGCCGCTTTGAAGAGAGAACCTGGTTGGTGCATACCATAACGCATCGTACTATTTTTCAGATATGGAATAGTGCTTATATTATATTTATATAATATAATTGTAAATCATAGTATTATTTTTCAGAGATAAACTTCTATTCTGTAATTTTATTTTATTCATTTTCTTCCCTTGTGTCAATATTGACAGGAAGTTTATCCACTGCAATTTTCTTGGTAGCAGGCACAACGGTCCGCAGTTTTGCTCTTTGTTTTTTTTCTGTTAATTTGTTTTTATTATATTCATGTTGCAATGCTTTGTGGTTGCAAGTTGCAACATTTGTTGCAACATGAATATAAATATAATTTGGGATATGGGAATCCAACTTGGGCTTGTACTATTGGTGCATATCACAAAGATGGTATCATCTTTTGAACCCACGTGATTTCAGAATAGAATACAGAGGCATGGAATTACTAGCAAGGAAGCTAGAAATGGAAACTCTGCTTTCTAGAAGAACGAGCATGTTAGCTTTTAAGTCCTAGCTAGTTCCAGTATGATGTATGCATGCATGTTGCATACATTAGTTTGCCCATCTTTTCTTATGAGCATTACTGTTAGGCTTAAAGTTTGCATGGCTTCCCTTCGTAAGAAGACACTATGTTGCTAGCTAGGGTTCAAAGCCAGGAGGGTATGGATAGGAGAGTTGATTGGTCTGTATTACAATGACTGCAGTTACCTCTGTTGTGGACTGTGCAGGTAGTGTGGTTAGAAGGTCTTGGGTGATGGTAACTGTCTAGGAGGGTAGAGATTGAGTCTGGTCTGTTGGGTGGTGGTTGCATCTAAAGTATGTTCATGGCTAGATCATTTTTAGCCAATTTAGGCTGATCAAGGGTGTGCTACGGACAAGGAACGTGAAAATTATAATTAAGTCGTAAGTGTTGGAATTAATTGGCTTGAGTGTGTTTCAGATAATTAAGCAAATTAATTCTTGGAGTTAGCTTGAGTGTGTTTCAGAGAATTAAGCAAATTAATTCTTGGAGTTAGCTTGAGTGTGTTACAATCTTCCAGCCTTCATCACCTTTAGATGGAGGGTTTTGTGAATTACTGTGTAGAGTTGGGGGGTTCGGTGTTGGGGTTTGATTAGAAGCATTGGGCTCACCATAATTGTTTTGAATGCGTCCAATATGTCCGCACTTGAAGCAATTGAGTGTTTATAAAGCAATTGTCACAGCAGTTGGTTTGAAGCAAAATTGCACTTTAAGTTCATAAGCAATTGGTTGTTTATAAAGCCATCAATGAAAATTGCTTAATTTAGAAAATTGAGAGTATCGATTTTAACACATAGGCGAGCATATATCTTTCTTGTGCTAGAATGTCTATGTGTGCATGTCAATTTTAAGTTCATAAGCAATTGGTTGTTTATAAAGCCATCAATGAAAATTGCTTAATTGAGAAAATTGAGAGTATCGATTTTAACACATAGGCGAGCATATATTTTTCTTGTGCTAGAGTGTCTATGTGTGCATGTCAATTTTAGCTACTACTCCTTCCCTTTTGGCTGATGAAGTGGGTATTGCTTTCCCACCTATGTTTAGTGTTTAGTTTCTCGTCCCCATTGTAACAAAAAAATAAAAAGAAAAAGAAATAAAGAAAGGATATGGGGTTTGACAAGATAGTATTATACAGTAAGAAAGCAAGCAAAAATAAATAATGATTAAGGGGTTGATGAAGCATCGCTTTCCAAATTCCAAAGTAAAAAAAAAAAAAAAAACAAAAAACAAAAAAAAAAAAAACAAAGTAGTGGAAGAGACGAAATTTTTTAGTTGAGGAATGTGTATATCTTAAGCATGCATTATAGTAACACTTTTACATGCCATTGTTATACAATTACAGCAACAAATTAATGTCAGAAATTATTGGGCTTGTGTGGACCACAATTGGGAATTTCCCACTTTATGATCTTTATTGCATGCATGGGTGCCTGGTGAAAAGAACCTTGGGTTAACTTACATCAGATCAGCCAGGCAAATGCTTCTGTAGTGATTTGATGTTGATAATGAATCTTGATATTGCAATTTATTGCACTAAAGAAAAGGAAAGGTTACAAAATACGAAGAAAAAGTAGATCTTGCTTTTTGTGGAATCTTCTTTGGCTGGATATACGTGGGCTCATTTCATGTCTTCTCTCTCCCCCCCTTCTTTTCCCTTTTTTTTCTTTTTTCCTTTTGTTGTTTCACTTCATCAATTTCTTAGTTTTCATTAGATTTTCAGAGGCATTCTTCTCCATTCTTAGGTTCACTTAGTTCGTCTGTTTTCTTTTTAGGTCATGTCCACTTAGTTTGTCTAGTCCCTTTTTTTCTTTTTAGAGAAAGATTCATCATCCGAAACTTAATGTATAATAAGGTCTTAAACATTTTAGAGAACTATGGATTTTTTGTTGGATAGGCAAATCCTCCTACATTCTCTATCCTTCTACATGCAACCAATACATTTTTTTGTATATATGGTAACAATAGGTAATTTTGTGCTATTTACTGCCACCAAAACCCTAATTTAAAACCCACAAAAGAAATTTTTTGTATCCCTACTCCTTTTTCTTTTCATTTTGCTAGATAAAATTGTACATCAAGTTAGCAGTTAGCTAGTCATTGCAGAACGGATCATAAGTGATGCCCTACCCTCAAAGCTGTAGATGTGGTCCCCTATTCTTCCTTCTCTCCTAAGCTGTATCCTATTCATGAAACATGAGTTCAGGAATCAGGATTCCTCCCACGTACACCATACCTTATCAATTCACATCATTCATTAAATTTTGATAGTAACCCTGAACACTAGTTGCTGTTGAATACAGCAAGAAAGAAAAAAAAGAAAAAGAAATTTAACAATAAAATTCAATTACTACCGTGGTGTTTATAGCAAAATATTCTTCTGCATAGTATGCTGCATACTTGTATCTATCTGGTTCATAAAAAATAAAATAAAAATTCATTTAAATAATGCTTACTACAAAAAAGTAGGATCTGGCAATTAGAAGAAAAGGAAAACAAGGTTGATTTGGTAGTTAAACTAAATTTAATTAAATTGTCATAGTCTGCTATATATTATTATTACCCACAAATTGAGAGAGAGAGAGAGAGAGAGAGAGAGAGAGAGAGAGAGAGAGAGAGAGATAGATGTAGATAGAGACATAGCTCCATTAAAATAAAGCCTGTGGTCGGCTCCTTATATGCTTGTTTCCCAATCCAAATTTTATGACTTATAACTTTTAGTTTTATATGTATGAACATGCCTTTGCACCATAAATTTCAAAGATTATAAGAATATATTATTATAGAAATTAATAATTTTTGTCTCTTTCATTTTCCTTTTTTTTTTTCTGTAATTGCTCGTCCACTAAAATAAAATTTCCATTTATTCCATATAAAAATGTAATCCAGAAAACCTTAGATTATTACAAGTAGTCTCTATGGATATTATACATAAAGTTCATGCAGTGTATAAAAGTGAGGATATCATTTCTGTCATCTTTGAATAATTAAAGTTTTTACATGTTTGACCATAAAGACAAATTGCAAAAATAAGTGAAAGAACATGTGACTATATTAGTTTGATGTTTCCCCGCCAGCAGAATGCTGAACAAAAAGTTACCACTAAAGGGTTAAAAGTTATAAGAAAGAAAGTTATATTGTATGCTCTATTGGCTTTTGTAATCTGCTGCATGCAGGCACTGTTTAGTGGAAGAAAAAGCAAAAGCTGAAACCATTGCCATCTGCTTTAAAAGGCAAATTGACCAGACTTAGAATTTGATGTAGAGAGCTGAAATTTCTTGGAAAAGCTCTGAAATGAACCTTTTATCATTCAAAAGAGAGGGAGAGAGCCAAATTGGTTTAATTTTGCATTCCGAAGCTTCCGAAATCATTAGATTGAAAAAGATCAGTGAGTTTTTCTCTATAGGGTAAATACATGGGAGTTACAATTTTGGGATCGATATTTTTACTATTTCGTACTTCTAACCTTTTGACAACCTCTCATAGATCTCAATTATTTAAATTAATTACATTAAATCTGTGATTTTAAATTAGAGTTCATACCACTGAAGCATTTATAATATCTCCTTCAAGACACTTTCGATTCCCCATTAATATATAGACAACCTTCTGTATATGTATGGCTATTTCTTGTAATTATGCTTTTCTAGTTTTATTATTAATGTAGTTATTTGATTATACAAAATTACGCCTAATTATACTTAAATGACTTTTAGTTACAGAATCTCTGTCTCTCCCATAGACATAGATCACACTGAGCAACATATATTTAATTTATTTGTGTTGTTTCCCTCACACTCTCGTTAATTTATTATTCTTGCGATCCACAGCACCCATCAATCAAAAGATTCTATTTAATATAAGTGGTATCAAATCAAAGCAATATCAGACATATTATAGCAATTTCTATATTGATGGCCTATGTCTCCAACCCTCTTTTTCTCTCTCAAACACACATGTGATTCTTAAACCTTAGCATTTAATGTTCATTGATATCCATAAATTGGTATATTCACCACAAAGAATCCATGCCTATGGTATATCACTTCCAGACCTGACTCTTCAATTGTTTTGACAAGCAAAGACTTGTCGACCATGGGAGTCATGCACCATCAAGTTACAATCACAAATATATCCCTAATTGAATTTAGGCAAAAGTTGCAAACTTTGAAGCAAAATATGAACTACCAATGCCTTTTTCTTTATGGCTAGCACCATTTCACTTCGCTTGAGAATATTAGTTGAACATCGCATCTCGCAAACCTAATATACTAGTATAGTTTTAGGAATAATCAGCCTCATTTCTAGTGCAGTCTTTTTCTATCGTCCTCGTTCAAGTCATCAGTGAAGATATCCTGGGACTTAATAGGCGATTCTATACCTTTGAGTGTTTTGCTAACTTTTATTCAAGTACATTAAATTCTTAAAATACACCCTATATTTTAGAAGATCTAAAATTTCACACAAGTGATACTAATATGTATTATGTCTAGATTTATCTTCTTTTTTTTTTGTTATAAAAAAATTTAGGAGGTAAATAGGTTACTCTAACTAGATAAAGTGCACTGCAAATTGTGAATACCTACTAACAAGATCACTAGCAAGATTCGAACCGAAAACTTTTGTCGATGTAGCTCAAATTTAATAATTGAGCCAAGCCTTGTTGATGTCTAAATCTATCTTTCAATCATTTCTCTTATAACAACTCCCTAAGTTTTTATCAATTTCAAACCATTAGTCTTTTTTTAATGAATATGATATTTGTACTACAATATTATTTATACTCATTAAATTTTGATGGACTCAATCCTACCTCATTCAGGTGGGGTAAAAACAAAACAAAAAAAAATTACTGGGAGTTTGAAGTATAATCAACTTTTGATTTTAGTATCATTGTAAAGATTTTAAAAAATTTAATCACTTAATATATATGAGTCACATTATCAAATTATTAACTAAATTTGAATTTAACAGGGTTAAAACAAAATATTATCTATTTTTTGGTATATTTTCTGTATTGCTCCGTTTATATATTTTACAAAGAACTAATTGTTCTGTCACATATTGAATGACTCAATTTTTTAAAATCTTTGCGATGATACTAAAATTAAAAGTTCATTCTACTCTAAACTCTCAAAAAAAAATTTTTTTTTTTTTACCCTACACTCATTTGAGTAAAGTATGATAGCAACTTACTTCCAACTTTGCTCCATTCTCAATCTGAGCAGCTTTAACGTCGTCCCAGGCATGGGTCCCTAATCCCTATATATACTAGACAGTCATGTATGCACACAAGAAGAAGTGACTGAAACATGTTAGTTGCAGATGGCCCTACCTCTGGTGTTCTTTTTTTTTCTTTTTCGGTTACCTACTTCTGGTGTTATTGCTGGATACAGCTATATAAAGACACAAAGAATAGCACTAATTTCGGTCAAGTTCGGTTTGACCTGAACACAGCCGGGATAACTTATCAGGTCAACCAAACACGGCCGTCGTGGTCGGGTTGACCTGAATAATGGACAGATCCATTTATTCATGGGCTGTGCATGCCATTAACGGGTTATACAACTCGCTTGTTTAATATATTTTTTTTCTTGTTAGGTCATTTCAAATCACACAAACCAACCTTAGCTCTAAAAAGAAGAAACTACAATAGAACAACCTTTTTGTTGTCTAAAGACTAACCAATCAAAAAAGTATATAAAATGATATGCTTTTTTTTTTTGGTCATAGATAAGTAGAGTTATGATTTTTTTTTTTTTGTTTGGGATGAATGAATGAGNGGATTTTTTTTCTTTTTTGTTTGGGATGAGTGAATGAGGATTTGAATTACCTGGGAAAACTTTTTTAGTAGATCTCTAGACTAATTGTGTTGTATGTGCTTGTGTAAATAATATGCTTTACTTGCTTCTCAAATTCAGAGTATTATTGTGATTTGTGATTCAAATATGACTTGGTGAGGAGTGATTGACGGTGTGAAAAGAGATTTAACGATATTCACTTTTACAAAGTTTTATAGGAGAGGAGCAAAAGAGAAGACAACTTTAACACAATCAGCATAACTATTTACTAATATGCTCTTTGTTGTTCAATTTGACCACTAGAGTCTTCTATTACTTTAATAATAATCGGTAAAACTACCATTCAAACTTGTCATTAAATAGATTAACCAAGTAAATCAATATGTTTGACTATACTTTATTACAGAAAATAAAGTCAGAACAAAATTTGACAACATGATTTCTTCTTTCAAGCCTTGCATTCGGGTGGTATCTAGATTCCAGATTAGTTTGTGTGGACTTTCATCAATAGTTCATTTTCTCAGTCCGGGCCATTCATATTAGAAAATTAATTCTTGAAATATTGATATTTAATTATATATTTAATGATTTAGGGTTACCCAAGGGTTGAGGAGTTAATTTTAGTCTTTGGTGGGGCCTTTCCATGTGATTCACGTATAGGTGGGAAAAGAATAAGAAGTTATTAGAGATTAGAAGTAACCTTAACAATATGCTTCACAAAAGTGATTCCTTGGAACAAAAACAACCTTGAAAATCCCTTCCCACCGTAAAGTGGGAATTGGAATATATTATGATCTAGAGATTTAAGGGGAAACAAGGAAAAAAGAGTATCGGATTGATGGGTCACCAAAGTGTGAAATGCATGGATACCTAAATAAGAAAAAGAAATCCATGCAAGCCATATTCTATGCCTGTGTGATTTAATTTCTTGGGTCACATCCATGTCCTTTAAGTTGCCTCACTCAAATACCATAGTTTATGTTCTTTATCTTCTTCTCTGGTCTCTTTCTATGTGACTAACGCGTGCATTCTTTTCTGTTTCTTTCATTTGGAAAATACATTTCAAGCAAGTAGTGATCACAAATCTTCTACCTTTACACGTAGAATATCTTCTTAATTTGTAAGCAACTTCTTGATCGGAAGGGGAAGTCAAAGCTTCCCATTTATCTGGCCTATGTTTTGTTTTATTGTTCAGACTTTAGATCATATATAACTATGCAAGCTTTATACTTGTATTACTGCTTCTGCATCCTTTGACAATTATAGCCTAATAAATACGAGGATATTATACTTAATCAGTGCCAAAATGCATGGGCCAAAAGTTACTCAAATGCTTACAGTGGTATCTTTAAGATCCAGCAATTATTAGTTCAAGTTATAGGAACCTGAAATAGTGATAGCGATTTCTTCAATTATCACTACCATTTTCAAAAAATGCTGCTTGAAGATCTATTTCTAACCTTTCACACATATCTATATCGTTGTAATCCCTTTTTAAATTTCAATTACATAGCCTCCATTATATTCATATGTTCACCAAAATTGCTTATCAAATCCAACAAAATGCCAATCCACAAGATTGCTGATAAGATAAAGATTGAGCGCTTACCTCAATTTGTTGACTTTTTGGTTGAAATATATATAGTGTGTACATGATCTGGGATTGTCCTACGTATAGAAAGAAAAAAGTTTCATTAATTTATACACAGTGTCTGTCCTCTCTTTAAGGTGTTAAATGCTTCTTACCTTTGTATAGTTAGGTAGAAAGCTGTGACTAAAATGAAGTCTTAGCTCCATTCCTTTGACTTTACACTCAAATTGTCATGGAAGCTTGCAAAATTAGCACATGGGGCTTGTTTTCTTGGCAACCAGAAAATATATTAAGAGTGGCCTGATAAGGGGAGAAGATTTGAGGCCAGTAATGTTAAGGCTAAAAATTGATATATACTATAGGAATTAGAGTAATTAGTTGAACGTTAAGGGTATGTTTGGGAGTTCTTTTGGAGGGGAAAGGAGAGGAGAGGAGAGGAATGAGAGAGTCCACTCCCTTGTTTGGGAGTTTTAAGTTTGAAAGGGGAAGGAGACTAAGGGTTAAACTTTGACCCTTGCACTCATTTTTTCATTCACAAATTTCAACCCCCCAAATTGGGGGGTTTGGAGGGGTAGAGAATTAATTTACTAATTTACCCATACTGTCTACCACCATTGAATTGTTGGATAAGAAAATAAATCAAAAAAGTTGAAGTTTTATGTTTAAATTGTAATTCTTTTATATTTCTAATTAAAAATTTTAATTATATCCATCTAATGAAAAAAATTATAAATAATCCCTTTTATCATCACTCTAATTTAATTAATTGCAACCCATAAAGCAATAGAATTTGCATAATTTTTCAGATGCACAGTTTATTTTCTTTTTGAAAATATATAGTATATTAATTTTTTTATGACTCATTAGAAGCAATAAGTGTATATTATATATTAATAATTTAATATTTATGAAATTTTACTTTTTTATGAAAATGTACTTAATTAGAGTATGAATTCGGTTATTGTCAATTTTTATTTTTTAATAAATAAATAATAATTACATTTATAATTAAAAAATTGAATTAAAAAAAAAGAGTGAAAAGATAATAAAGGGTAAACTAGTAAAAATATTTTACAATAAGACATTTCCTTCCCTTTCCTTTCCTTTTCCTCATTTTAATCATCCAAACAAAGGAGATGAAAACCCCTCCCTTTCCTTTCCCTTCCTTTCCCTCCCTTTCCTCTCCTCTCCTCTCCTCTCCTCTCCCCTCCAAAAAAACTCTCAAACAGAGCCTAAAGGAAAATGGAAGGACACAAGAGAGAAGAGAGGACGTGAAAGGAACGAAAAAATTGATAATTAGTTGTGATGTTTTTGGTTAATCTTTTTGGTGTGGATAGCACACCACTCATTAAACAATGATTACTCAACTTTCTTGTAAAACTTCCAAGTGCAAATTCCATTACTCTCCCCACAATCATTATTTAGTTTGACGTAAGGATGATGTTGCAAGTGACATTTCCTTTTATTGAGAATGGATTAGAGTGTAAACGAAAAGAAGACAATGAAGAAACCGTTTTTGGCAATATTATCAATATTCAAGATATCAGTGTACGTAAAAGTTTGTAATTATTGAATAAATCATGAAGTTGTTGGAAGTTAATATCAAAATCTATTGGTATTTGGTGCCACATCATGCTTCTTCTTGCTACTTTAGTTGTTCACATTAAATGGGCATCTTTGACCCCAAACAGCAAATGTTTCCATTTTGCTTCATTAGGGTTATCTGTTACAGGCACGAGCACGACGCATAACTCTGAAATATTGCCATATCAACTAAACCTTTTTCGTCGCAAAGCCTTATTTTGCTTGCAGCGGCTGCAAACTTTTATGTGGGTTGCTTTAATCAACCTTTCAAAAGTGATCATTTATCCTATGCTATTAAAAAAAAAACAGAAAATTCAGTTCAGATGATAAATGTAACTCGTTTTAAAATTTAATCCCTCCCAATGTCCCATTTTTCTTAGATCAAGTTCATCTAGTTCTTGAAGGTTTTTTTTAAGGAGTACTATTACACTACATGAAAATTTTTACCGAAGTAAAATACAGAGTGAATTCCAAGAACTGGATACATTATTCTAGTGAAAATTACCAACATAGACAGTAGTTGCTATTTGTCCATATTTCTTTTCTGTGTTCATATATTTGAGAAATTTTTCCAAGGCATTTAGCATATAGGAATTGCTAGCTACCCCTCAATAGCATTCTTTTTGTGACAGTATATTTTTACTGGAACTTTTTATTTTTACAGCAACATCCTTACCACAAATTTAATTCTAGCTTGTTCTACTGGTATAGACTACTAGGATAATCTTGTGATGGTTTTCTATACCAGACTCTCTGATATCATAATACAAATGGTGCTATAGAATTGCCCAGCTCACATTTTTTTGATAAAGATTACATATAATAGCCATTTCTACTTAATTAATTATCAAAAAATTAACTGCAGATAATGAAATTAAACCATATTATTTCACTTTCTCCCTCTCCTCCTCATGATCTCCTTTTGCTGCCCCTTCTTCTGAAGTGAAATAAATGTAGTGGCAAAAGGACTAAAGCCTAAAAGCAACACAAATAAAGCGTGATGATGAAGAAGCTGTCACTAAAAGTGGTGGATGAACGGTGAAATCACTAAGCAGACCTTAACGTGCTATCGCTCTCTATATCTCTGTAACAAGGAGAGGTCGTGGGGACCCATACATCACCCATCATGGGAGACATATATGTCTCTGCCTTCTTTGGCTTCTTTCACTGTTATTTAAGAGAGCAAGTGTGAAGTGTGTGCATATATATGCACATATTTTCGATAAACAAATATAAATGCTTTCTTTAACTTCCGTGTGCTTTTTCCTCAAAACCAAACCATGTTTCGATGCCCACTCTCCTGTTAAGCGTCTGCAGCCAGGGCTTGATTGGGATTTAGAAGGTAATTTGTCATATATTTTCTTAATTATAACACACGGAAGCCTTGAATCAAACAAGCACACTCTTTTTTCATTTATACTAACCTTTAGCAAAACCATATTCACATACAAATTGATAAACAAACAGCTACTATTGTCTAAGGTGATTTTCCTGCGGATAGATTACGAGGAATTGTTTTGTCAATCTCGTAATCCTGATGTCAAAAACTTGTCAATCTCGTAATCCCGGTGTCAAAAACCAAGGCTGGTGAAGTTACTAGATATGATCAAGTGAAAAGATATTTAAGTAACCAAAAATCAAGGCCAACTCATCTTGACATCATGTCACCACAACATCCAAAAACAAAATTGGTCAACTAGCAAAGTAATTAAAACTTTAATTAGTACTTTACGGTTTTAAGTTACGGTTTTAATTAGTCACAGCAATTGCACTGGAGTTAAAGCAACTTTAGAAATGAATGGAATATGAATAATTAAATACTCAAATTCTTGTCAGTTTCAAACTCTGTTTGGTGATTTAACATATGACACCTCTTTTATTCCTTCCCATTATTAAAGGATGATTTATTTAATTAATTATTTTTAATGCAGAACAGAAGCTTTTTAGTTAAACATTTTCAAAATATCCCACTATTTTGGAATATTTTTCCTGCACCTTTCTTTTCCCATATGTAAAGAAACAAAAAGAACAAATTTGATAGGATTTTATTTTGGAAGAAATATTTAATTTATTCGAGGCTTAAAGGCAAAGCAAATTACTATTTCTTTTTGGAGAATTCTCCTTTGTTGTCCTACCTAGCAAATTGAATGGTTTTGATACCATGTCTAGTTATATCATGCTCAAGATTCCTTCTATCTCTTAATCTGAAAAGAAGATATAAAGAAACGCAAAAGCTTTCTTTGAAAATTAACCAACTGAAGTTGAATCCCAGGCAAGATTTCTTACTTCTTACACCAATTGGTATAGATTTTGCACATAAGAAGCTCCAATTATATGAAGGAATGTAAAACCACGCGCCAAAGAAAAGGGTTTTTAGAACCTTGTGCAAAGGAAAGGGAGGCAATCAAAGAACAAAATCGATATTTTTCCTTTTCTTAGGGTTCTCCAAGTCAAAGAAAGATTTCTTGAGCAAGCGGCCAAACAAGAAAAAGCCACCCCTCCTCCTTTTTACCACCTCTCGCTCTTTATTTCCATCTTGTGCCAATGGCTTTATCTTTTAAGATTCTTTAATATTTCATTTAATTACATCATGGCCCATTCATAAATGGCGCATTAATGCTTGGCAAGATGACCTCCTTGCCCTTCTCCAAGTTTCATTTTTTAAAATTTACAGATAGATTTCTTGTAGTAAAAAAAGAAAAATGTTCTTTCTAATGATTATTTTATTATTAGATGACCATTGGGAAATATTATGAAAAAATTTCACCCAATAAAACCAATTATCGAATATATAAAGACAAAAAGGAAGTGCAAATTCTAGGTTTTTTGCATTTATATATGAATCATTAACCTTCTTGCTTATTTTTTTTATATAGAAATAGGATATTTACATTACAATTTATTTTTATGAAATTCTATTAATTATAAAAAGTGAATGAGACCCTTCCATATGTATTAATTAAAGTAACTAATAATATATCAAAAGAAATAATAGAAAATCAGTGCTAGATACATCACAAAATCCAAATGAACTTGAAAAAAAATTAAAACT
This sequence comes from Cercis canadensis, assembly GCA_003255065.1. Taxonomy (NCBI): domain Eukaryota; kingdom Viridiplantae; phylum Streptophyta; class Magnoliopsida; order Fabales; family Fabaceae; genus Cercis; species Cercis canadensis. The sequence continues at coordinate 431,549 of QAOA01004724.1, forward strand.
TTCAGTAAATATATAATATAATCTCAAGTGTAAAGGAATTCATAAGATTAGGGTAAAAATTGAGTTAACAACGAATTCTTCAATTTTTCTAGTAGTGTTTGGTTTCACTATGAATTTCATTTGAGCATATCTCATGTGGTAAGGGCTGAATGAGATTAGGGTAAAGACTTTAAATCGGAAAGGATCAAGATGAATTCAAATACATGTACAGTAGAAAGTTTGTAAGGGTATTTTAGTAATACTGCATATTTGTTAGGTAACCTCTATTCTTGTGAAAATTAATGTTCCTCTAATTTCCATAATACCTATCATGGCCTTTTTGGTAATTTGAGTCCGCCATGGCCAAGGCCTTTCATATAAAACTTCCACGTTAAGTTGGTCTTGGTTCTCAGACAAATGTGCATCGAATTTCAAAACCTCCTTTCCAATCACTTTTGCTGAAGCTTCTCCTTCTCTCTTCCCTTTCTCTCTCTCCCTCTCATTGTCAGTCTCTGCATCTCTCTCCACCTCTATTGCTCTTTCTCTGCCTTCTTAGCTAGCCTTGGCGCTGGTTCATGGATATTGAACCCTTGTGGGCTCTTGGGGGGTGGTTTCTTCTTTCAAATTGCATGGCAGCAGCTAAAACACCATCACCAATCTCAGAAATCTTCACAAAATCATTCCCTTCCCTACAATTCCTCACCTTCCTCTTCATTCTCCTCCTTCTCATCAATTTATCCCACCAAAGAAACCCATCTACCATGGCTTCCTCAGAACCCTTTAAGCCATCAGAATCAGCCATGTCTACCGCAAACTTGCACCCACACAAAACCCAGAATTCTCATGGCTCATCTAAAGATGCAGCTCGTAGAGAATTTGGAGCTGAAGCTCATGAAGTTCCCAGCGGTCCAAACCCAATATCGAACCGGTAAGTCAGAAGCATATGAACCATAGCTAGAGCTAGCTAGTTGATGAAGATGGCAGAGAGATGTAACGGCAGAGAGTTATTGTAATTGTCATCTTTATGGCTCTTATTTAAGTTCACCATTAATATTGCTTGTCCTCATCAGTGAGAGGTTTGTTAGCCTTGTTGTTATTGTCATCATCGTCGTTAGCACAATATTTTTCTTTTTCTTTTCTTTTTTTTGGGGATAGAAATGTATAGCAAGAGATACTCTCTATTTTTCTATATCTATATGTATGAATCCACCTATTTTTATTTTTATATGTAGATGGTGATTGTAGATTATATGGAGTTGGTGCCATTTAAACCCATCTTTGCTGCTTCTTGTGTATCTGAAAGTAGAGAGAAAGTGAGAGTTCAGGTTTTATGTGATATTGGGTTGGTTTTTTATATAAATTACATATCCTTACTTTTTGTTTAGATGGTGTGCCCTTTTTCTTTTCCTTAATTTCTGGATAATTTTGATTGATCTTCATTTTTTAAATGTTTTTCCATCATCAATGTAAGTTATAGAATATGTCCTGCATAATCATCTTTCTTCTTTAAATCCATTCCTCCTCAGTAAAAATGGGAATTAGATAACACCTCCTAACAATTGTTTTTAGAAAATTTTATCTTTCTAGGGATTGAGAAAAAAACTATTTGAGTCTGCACATATAACATAATGATTCAGAAGTTTTTGAACAATCGTTTTGTCTTTAGTGCCATTTGGCTTATGCTTGCATAGTGATTAAAAAATAGAAAAAGGAGTTTCCTAGATAAGCTAAGTACTTTAACATGACACAAGAAAACCCATGATAGAATTCACAAACTTGAACCAATCTAAGAATGGAAAATAAGGAAAGGGTAAGAAAGAATGAGGAAGAAAGAGATGTAGGTATAGTATATGTGGGATTTGCATGGGTTTCACTGCATTTTATTGGGTTTCATAGCTGAGGGAGGAACAGGAAGAAAAAGGCAGATAAGAATGGAATCAGAGACAGATAGAGCAATGGTGTCAGATCTGTGACGCAAAAATAGTGAGAGGACTTGAGACCTTTTGTTTTGTCTGTGCGAAACTATTTGGTTAGCCTTTGGACTTTGCTTTTGTCTTCTCAAAACACATTTTTCGAGAAAGCTGGTACCAACCAAAGGTCATGCGTGCACCCATGATTTGATAATTATAACAGTATAATTTAACTATCGTTGAATCAGCTGCCATTCCAATCAGGTACTTTACCATCCTTCTCTCTCTCTATCGCTTTTTTTTTTTTTTTTTTNCTTTTTTTTTTTTTTTTTTCAAGGTTTTGTTCCTCCAGTTTTTTCAACCGTTTACTAAGCTACATGGGATAACGCTAATCCCCCTACTACTAGGGGTTTGAGATGAAATTAACTCTTGATTTTGTTGTTAGTGTGAGCTTTCAAAAAATCGTCCTTTAATGTGAATAAAACACTTAAAACAATCGACAAAATTTAAATTTAAATGAATAAAAATTACTCTTTATTTAAAAAAAAAAATTTCTATTATCTTTCTTATATCACTTTACCATGTATTTTAGAGAGAACTAATTGAATAATTGAATTTTTCAAGATCTTTGTACAAATGTCAAAATCAAGGATTAATTCCATTTAGAAACCCGGTAGAAGGGCTGTGTTAATGTCACTATTGGTGAGGGTTAGCTGAGTCATCCATTTCTTTAGTATGCTGATACACAAACATTTGAGCCATAGAAGGGAAAATTTAAGTAAACTAGATTTAGTTATATTAATTGAGAAAATGTATAATAAAAGGTAACTAATATATAAATAATGTTATTCTTTTCATAAAAAGAAGTGCTGCGAGTCACTTGTATGGGTTTTTCGGCACAAAGGTTTGAATTGCTGATCTTATATAAGCGTCCATGTTTGGATTAGATTATGGGTGGAATTGATTATCGGGAGAATTGGGTTTGAGCAACATTAATTTTGAAATACATATATACTTTCTAAAAATTGATTTTGTTTGGATTAGAGTTTAAAAATATTGAGTCTTGGTATGAAATTACTAGTCTTGGTATGTAAAAGCAAGCACTAATTACCACAACATCATCAAGGGAAGATATGTAAAAGCAGGTTCCAATAGTTAGAAGTGAGAATTGATTTTGGCAAGAAGCAACTATAGGCAGTTTCACAATTCGGTCCCAATGCAAAATCATTTTTGCCTTGACAATTACGAAACAACCTAAAATGAGTTGTAACTCGGTTTAGACTAATTCTGAAGGGTATTTAACACATGCTCGAACTTTTATAGGTTAATGGAGAAGACTTTGAATAGTTTCTTATAATTCATGGATTCAAACCTAATACATTAAAAAACTAATGCTTACACACAGATTAAATTTAAGTAAATCCAACTAGATTTAGTTATATTAATTGAGAAAATGTATAATAAAAGGTAAATAATATATAAATAATGTGATTCTTTTCATAAAAAGAACTGCTGCAAGTCACTTATATGGGTATTTTAGCACAAGGGTTCGAGGTCTAGTTAGAACATTGTTGGGAGAAAGAAAATCATAATTATTCTAACTTTCGAACAAGATTAGTCTCATACTTAATGAGTAAAGTGAGAATACTCGTGGTATTAACCAAAAAAAAATATTAAATTCACATCAATTAACTATTTGCATGATTAGTTTAGTCTAAACTCAATTAGAACTCGTTAAGTTTCTTATATTTAGGCTTAATTTTTGTTAATTCTACCCCTTTGGAACTAATTTTTTTCTTCAAAAAAAAAAAAAGAATTGCAAACATGCTACCATTTGACTTGTCTAATTATCCAGTCACATCCTCTATATATGGTGTATGGTCGTCCATGCATGTCAAGAAATAGTGTGAATACACCTGGCATTGATATAGTATTAAAGGTTTTTTTCTTTCCTAAACAAAAGAGCTGTGTTGCATTCAAGATTGCCTTTTTGTAAAGCTGTACCTTTTGACTTGTGTCGTTTTCTAATACATAAAACCTGATGTGGGGTTTATTGTATTTTCCGTGACATAATTATAGATAAACAAATCATAACCAGTGTTCATAACTGTAGTCTGTAGTGATATTTTGACTAGCACATGGCTTAGTGCAATTGGCCCAATCAGGAAGCTAACCATGATTTCTTGCTTTTCAGGTTAGATTTATTTTGAAAAAAAAAAAAAGAATTTCTTGCGTTTGGTACACGGAAGGGTGATTTCATGTCTATGTTCTAATTTATCATTTCATGAAATGATAATTCCTATATTTGATTAAAAAAAAAAAAAAAGCATAGAACGACTATTTCATTCCATTTCTCATTCCACGAAGGTAGCCAAAGTAAGAATCAAGATTCTTATCTTGAGAGGCGAGAATGATAATTCCATATTTCATGAGAAGGGATTATTGTATAAACACTTTTTCTTTTTTGTAACTTAGGAACCAAGGCAACTTCAACCTCCTGTTCTAGGGGTCTCGTTATCGAAGCACCCACAACTGTAACTTTATGTGAAAGAGCACTTTGAGACTTTCATTTTTTTAATGAGAGATCTCGAACACAAGACTCTCTTCTTGAGGAGAAAGACTTGTGACTAACTTATCTACAACCCAATTGGCTTATTACATAAACACTTTTTTTTTTGGTAACCTAGGAACTAAGGCTATCCCAACCTTTAGATTGAGTCAAACTTACCAAGTTTGGGGTGAGCCATCCTTGCTCTAGGGTCCCGCTGTCGAAGCACCCACAACTGTAGCTTTGTATGGGAGAGCGCTTTGAGACCTTGATTTTATCAATGAGAGATCTTAAACACAAGACCCTCTTTTTGCGATAAGAGACTTGTGACCAACTGATCTACAGTCCAATTAACTAATTACATAAACACTCTAATACAATAAACAACTTGAGAAAGTAAGCTAATTCACATTTAAATACTCAATTTGAGAAGTGCGTTTGCATGTGTATAACAAACAACGAATAATCATAATTCTATCTGCATGTTGCCTTTAAAGGAAAATAGATCACTGCTTGTAAGGGTACTTACGTACTAAAATATGTACCTTTCGAAAGAATTTCATATAAGTTTCAATTTTTTAACAAAAAGTTTTATACTTGTTTTCCTCAAAATGGTTTTATTATGATAAAATATAGGTATACTAATTATTGTTAGCTTTTTTTTTTTTAACTTTATTATTAAATGTAGTAAGAATTAAATTGAAAAAAATGTTCAAAGAAATTATTTTTTTGTTAGATAAATAAAGCTAGATTTTTTAATTAGAGATATGAATAAATGAGATTTAAATATGGGACCTGAATATTTGAAAGATTTTTAAACTAATTGTGCTGCTTATACTTGCATTTAAAGAAACTAATTTGAAACTTTATTTTTTGTTGTATTGATTAAACTTATGCCAAGAAGAAAAGAAACATCTTTTAATCTATTGTAGATTTTTGGGTGACAACAGATTTAATACATTATTCTTAGGCACAGCCGATAAAAAAAATTGACAACAAACTTTTCAATTTTGTTGATATGATTATACGCATGATTATACACATGGTATTCATATGCATGCTTCAATTTTGTTTATGAAAGTAGATGGCAAAAATTTGTAGAGAGATTTTAGAATACTTAGATGTTTAAGTTCAAAATCAAAACCATATTTAGCAAGTATTATAATTAAGCGTAATTTTTATTTTTCTTTTTACTTAGGAGTCTCGGCACCATGGAGATTCAGTTGCCATTAGGGATGGCAATAAGGTAGGGATGGGGCGGGGTAGACACTCCCCATCCCCGTCCCTGAAGGACATTCTCATGCCCCATCCCCAATTGGAGATTTTTTAATAGCCTCATCCCCGCCCCATTGAATGCCTATTTGTCCCATGCCTAGCCCTATTTACCCATACAACCATGATTTTGAGAATGAGAATTTTTTTTTTTTATGTAATGTATATATATATATATATATATATATATATATTATATTTATGTATTTATTAATATACATTTATGTATAATACGGGACGGGACGGGGCGGGGTGGATATTGCCTTCCCCATCTCAGGCCCTGACCCCATAAAATTACCCATTTAAATCCCCATTCTCATATCTATTTTTCTGCCCTAGACTATACCCGTACTCGACTGAGTAAAAATAACGGGCCCCATCGGGTATGGGTCAAATTGTCATTCATAGTGGCCATTGAACTAGCCCACAAGGGGTTGGTTATCCAAGTGCACTTTAGGTACTCTTTATAATGCACCTTTCATTATAGCATTCAAATCCTATGAATTTTGGATGGTTCTAACATATCATAGAGGTATTACATATCTCCTTAACGTGACATCATTAATAACTATTAATGTGAAATCATCTAATTTTGGCTGCTAAAAGATAAACGGTACGTCAAGATTAATACTTCCACATCACTACTCACCTAATGCTACAATGTTAGGGAGGTATTGTCAATAACCGATTCATCCCAAAAGCTTAAGCTATTAGGCGAAGGCCATGAAAGATTTCATATCTAACATGCCCCTATACGTGAAATCCCTTTGGGCTAAAAGCGTGGATAAAGTATAGGCTCACTTATACCATGTGCTAAAATTTCAATCTAATTGAAAAAATGTAGTAGAAAGATTTCAATCTCCTGACTGCTTAGTCAAGGAGGCTTTATTACTATGTCAAAAACTGATTTACCTAAAAATTTAAGTTAATAAGTGAAGACCTATGAATAATTTTAGGAGGTTTCTTAGATACTTTTAGTATTTATGTAGTATGTCATACTACATAGGAATAACTAATAAATGAATGACATGTGTATAAATTAACTATTTTTAAATTTGTTTAAAAAATTAAATAAATTATATTTTATATATAATAAAATATAAAAATTATGTATGTTTGCCACGTCAGTGTAGTATGACATACTTACATAGTATCATAGAATCCCCGATAATTTTATCCTGCATTATGGTATTGTTCAAGCCCTTGCCTGATAAACACAGCCCAATAGCTTTTAAATTTTTGAAAATTGGCAAAGCCTGGAAATGGACTAAAGTATCCAGCCCAACCCGGAAAGCCCAGCAGCACTCAACACACAGCGCAACCTGTTGACCCGATCCAATAGTGATTCGGGCTCTGAAACGCCGGCTCGGGTTTTCTTAAACCCTTCATACGGCAACTGAACCCCGCCGGCGTTGAAATCAAAGAAGGAGAATCAAGTGTGTGTATCTCCGAGAGGTATCACTGTCAGGGAGAGAGGAATGGCTTTGAGGTATCGGCGTGTGAAGGAAATCTCAAGGCTCCTACCCCTTGTGTACTCGGGTATGTCTTCTTGTGCTATCTGAATTTTACTTTCTCATTCACAGTTCATTTAGTAAATTTCAATTCGAGGATTTGCCTGGAAAAATACCCAGAAAGAGAAAAAGAAAAAATTGTTGATAATTTTTAATTTTTTACCCATTATCTTGATGTATTTAATGTTTTAATATTTTCTTTTTCCTACTAGGATAAATTCATAAGAGTAAGTTAGCTGTTCTAGTAACTGAATAATTAGAAATGAGATTGACTCTGTCCAAATGTCATCACTGCTGATACTGGTAGACTATGGTAATGATCCCTGTGAGTCACAGTAAGTTCCTGAATGGCTGAGGACCATTTACTGGAAAAGAATTGGATGGAAATGATTGAACACAGTCACACACACATTATTGGTGATAAATACAATTCTTAGTGCCAAAAAATACCCATCGGTTTAAGAATCTATTTGCATTTCCATGATGTATATTGGTAATTATTTGCATTTCCATATAAATTTCAAAATTTCTCTGTGGGCTAGATTGAATAAACTTGTTTTCAGTTGCATTGTTAAATTGACATTGGAATCAGTGAATTAACCACAAACCTGACCTATACAATCTACTCTTCACAGTAAAAGCAAGTTTATGCATCAATTGATCCATGGCTTATTTTTTATCCAGTGACTTTCCTTTTCCCTTAACAGGATTAATGGTGAGAAAATAAAATTCAAGACCAATCTGGTGCCTGTGCAATTAACAAATCCTAAAAATGAAGCATTTTTAGTTGGGACAAAATGCAAATACTAAGGTTATCAATACAAAATTACAGAATGATTCTCTTGCTTTACAATTTAGCTCGTTAGACTATATGGGATATTTTCTGCTTGTATTTTTCCTGTGCACCTGCCCTCCCTGTAAATGGTTGTCTTTACTTTGGATTTGCTTTAATTCACCATATACTGTGAGTCTTGAGTCTACTTTTATTTTTTTCTTTTCTTTTTGGTGTGGTCTTAAGCGATTGGATGGTACGGTGAAAATTATTTGATGAGTAAAACACGAATGCTATATTCTTAACCAATTTTAATTTGATTTCTTAACTTTTTCTTCTGCCTACATTTTTAGGTGATTGTTATCAACATTCTGGTCAAGCATTCAATTTAGTGCCTTTGTCTATAATGTCTGTCTCTTCTACTTGGAAGCCAATTACTAAAAGGATCCAGGAGAGTGGATTGCATGCACATAGGTAATTATTTTTTAAGGTTCATGCCTTCCCTACAAGGGTATGCCTGTAGTGTGGTGGTAGGCAGTTTCTTTTAAAGATTGTGTCTATCACAGTAATATGTGATTAGCAGAAACAGTTTCAATTACAGTACTCATTTTTGAAGTCTCATTGTTTAGGTTCTTGTAGCTTTATTAGGGTTTCCTAACTTTTGATTGACAGTTTCATTCAGGTTGTCAACAATGACTGAAGTGTCACATGAGCCTGCCCCTGAAACTGATCTTTTGTCCTTCATTAAAGCATCAATAGATGAGCTTGAAGGTATGGATTTATTAAAATTACCACTGAACATATTTTCCTTCTTTTTTTAGAACTTTTAGTTCTTTGATGTATTACATTCTCAAACTTGGTGAGTTCCTCTTCTGTTAAAATGTAGAAGTTAGGCAACGGGTTAAAAAAATACCTTTTTATGTGAAAAACTAGATTTTGGATTTGATTCCTTTGAATCTATTATCCACATATGCTAGCATGTTATGATGAAGTTACTTCTATGACAAGAAATAGCAAAGTCTTCAATACTGTTATAAATTCTTGGTATCCTTTCGTATTATTGTTTTTGTTGCTGATCTTGTAGTTATTAGTATTATTGTTGTTGTTTTTGATGTTATATTTATTAGTATTATTGTTGTCATTTATCAATTTATCAAAGTTTCCCTTGTCATGCTCAGTATAAGGTGGTCAATGATATGACCAGAAACATTGATCTGCTGTGAGTGTAAAGGCTAAGCAAAGCCATACTATTTCATGGGCTTTAGGCTTTTGGAAGCCCACAACTATTTGTTGTTGCATTGCTTAGTGTTTAGGTGGTTACTATATTCTAATAGATAAGGACTTGCCCTTTTATTTGGGACTTGGCATTTTTCTTTTTTTTTTTTTTAGTTTTAGAGGCCTTCAAAGCACAAAACAGAGAAAAGTGTTAGGTTGAGGGCCTTTGGTGAAGATGTGGAATTTTTTCCATAGTTTAGTGCATTTATCTGCAGTGGGCTACTACAATCTTAAAGAATCAAGTGCTTGCCATCTCATCTGCACTGGGACATACTAGTTTGTTGTAATTCTTTTTGGTGCTCTTCTGATGGAATTTTTAGGTTCAGCCATTGAGGGGTCTTTTTTCATGGAAATAGCAAGGATTAAAGGGCTTTATTATGCTATTATTTTTATATCTCTTCTTATTTGGTAAGAGTTTCTGGTTTTATCAGAAAAACGAAAAAAAAAAAAAAAAAGTAAAACATATGTTTAGAAGGTGAAATGGTGGCTGGTCTCTAGGTTTCTGTTAATGGAATTTTTGTACGGTAGCAATTTTAATGATTCTGAATGGATAGGGCTATAGTTGGAAAGAATAATTATTTTATTGATTGAATCAATTTACTGGTTTAATCTGATGATCTCTCTCTTGCTCTTTATTTGTTTCTAGGTTTCTGTTAATAAAATCAAATTTGAATCAAAAGGATTTATCCTACACTGCTAATGCGATAATATGAACCTTAGTTATTACTATTATCTCTTTTCAATTTAATGTGTTAATGATTTGCTCAATTCTACTTTTCATTTTGGATCCTCTGCATGATTTTGGCTGAGAATTGCACAGATTCCGTTCTAACAAATTTTTAAGTCAGTGATGAAGATTGTAATGAGTTACTTTGTTCATCCTCTTGACTTGTTTTACTGCTTATTTGGAGTATTTTTAGGCACGCATCATTGTTGGTTGAATAGATTCAACCAAAATAAACAACTTTTTGGGGTTGATGGAACTTTCTTGATTCTTGCTGCAAGGATTCTTGACCATGACTTGTTTGGAAAACTAAAGACACTTCAGCAAAGGTAGAGGAAAGCTGTCTAATAGTTTCTTTATATACTTGGATAAATAAGGATTACTTTTTTGGAGTTTGTTATCATAGAAATAATTTCTGGTGGCAGGTTTCCTGATCTTTTTGTTATGGGCTTACAGTCAATTCACTCTCCTGCTGATCATGTGAACCTAGTTCAGTTATTGATGACGGAAAATGTCACAGTTCCAATTTTATTGTCTAAGCAAACATTTCCTGAGGTGAGGCACCATTCTTGGTTTAGCTTTTGAAGTCATATCAAAACTTGGTGCCTGTAAAGGCTAAGTATTTACCATGGTGCAAAGAATGTTTGATGGTGTGCTGAAACTTATTTGTAGTTGTCTTTGAAGAATCTATCTTGTTACTGTTGAAGCATAACCATAATTGTAGACTTCGTAGAAATGTCGCTGATTAGGCATCTCAGTTAACATATCAGTCAACTAGTGGATTCATTTCATAATAGCAATCTTGATCATATTCAAGGGACCACTTCTTTCATCTTGATCATTGCTGATTCCAGATGCTTGTAGTATGTTGTAGCATATTAATGATGATTTGTGGAGCACGTTCAGGATTCAATTGGTGAGGTGGGGGTGGGAAGCAGAATCATATATAATCACATTCAATGTGCACGTAGGGTAGGGGCCCTTCCTACTTAATCCCAAACATGCACATAGTTGTCCAGGACAATCATGCTTGTAGATGCAGAGTTTTGGAGGGATTATTTTATAAATCTCTAGTGGCATAATTGCTTTATTCTCTTATGATATATAAAATGTGGATGTCCAGAAGAATTCATGTAGATGCATTCTTTTGATATGTACAGATGCATCATGGCATGTGCTACATTTTATCAAAGAATTTTAGGAGCCCAGTCATTTATCATGAGAAGGACCTGGATCTTGGAATTCTTAACAAAGGTAACCATGCATTTTCCATGGATGATCTTGCAGGCAATGCAACATTTTGTCTATTTCTTCATGCATATGTGTATCCGTGTAAAATGCAATTCCTAATGTTGGCACCATTTATAGCTGTAGAAGAGTTACATCTGCAACCCAATGGTGATTCTAAGTCGTTCAATAAATTGAGCTGCCCTTCTTGGAAGCCAGTTGGGATTACCAAGGAGCAATATATTTGTCCTTATCTTCAGAATTTACTTATTTATTACCCAGGTATAGGCTTCCCATCCTTGATTGATTGTTGATTTGTTATTTGTTTGCATTTTGTAAAATTTGATGTTCTTGGAGAATCTTCTCAACTATAATGCGATAGCACTGAAAATGATGTTGCTGATTACCAGATTGGGATCACTATGCCACTCTGTTTTGACTCTTTTGTTTATGCATGCAGTTGGATTTCCCTTTGAAGAGTAAATGAATGATAATATTTCCAGAAAAACTTCTATGATCATCTTTGTTTGTTTATTTGTATTTTGATATTTGTTGTTTGAGGTAGCTGGTTCCATTAATCTGTTAGAGACTCAGATGTCCAATCCCCTCTGGTTGGAGCATCCTACTGATTAGGTGTGCTTAATAAACAAGATAACATTTTATGCAGTTATAAGTCTATCTAATCCTATACAAGTTGACTGTTTGTTCCCATTCCGGACAGGCGTTCATTTAAAATAATCTTGAAACCTTAAAATATCATTTGAATGGCCCATTTGTTTTAGTCATGGGGCTGGTTTCATAACAGATAATTATTAACCGATCTTAGAGATAGTAGCTCATGTTTCATCTATGTTACTGGTTCTTTGCAATCGAAGCTGATTTGGTATTGTAATATCTGCCATTCTTTTTTACAGGTTGTGTCTCTTCAGATGAATGTGGGAACCGCCTATTCCTTTCTGACTGCAATCATCATAGAATTATTGTATCTGATGGCAATGGAGAGATTCTGGACTGTGTATGTATACGAATTATTTATTTATTTATTTATTGATATAAAAAGAACTTTCATTAGAGAGAGGGTAAGCATACAAATTATTTTGGTTCAGGACAAGATGCATTTTGTTGTCAAGTCTTTTATTTATTATTGTTATTACTATTATTTCTTTTTTGGCTGTCTAGTGATAGTAAACCAGACATGGCTTCTAATTCCAATTACAGAGGCCAATGTTCTAAGGTGCCGAAGCATTCACATGCTGACTGCCTGACCCAGTGCACTCTGTGATATATGCACGTGCTAGTGTTTATGCAAATGACAAATGCACTCATACATAGAAAAGAGAACATCCTTGATTCTTGTCTATTTATCTTCTTTTACTCTTTTGGTTACCTACCTTCACTGTGATTCAACCTTGATATAGGTAGGCTTTGAGAAAATTTACCTTGAAGATAAGATGTTGGTTGATTGAAAATTATAGTATATTTTGATCATGATTAACTTTGAACAGAAACACAATGGATTATGTTTGTGGGGAGTTCTTTGGAATGTTCCTTTGAAGCTGGTTCAATACCTTTCACTTTCAGCACAGATAATAAGATATGTGAATGCACTTTAACACTACCTGGGAATTATGGTTATAGTTCATTGATGGCATATGTTAAAAAGATGTATCATTTTGGTAAGAAAAGGAAGTCTCTAGAACTGTAAATAGAAGTTTGGCTTCTTGTCTGTGGTAAGGATCATGTGTGTGTGTGTGTCCATATATATATATATATAAATCACTAAAGGAGAAATGTATGAAAAGGAAAGGACTTATACAAGAAAAACAGGGGAAGGGGAGGTGGGGGTAAGAATTCTCCTCAGATGAAGCCAAGAAAAAAAGAGCAAAGCAAAGATAGTACCACAACAGAGCTTTCCAATCCATCTGCATGTCCACCAGGAAGACTCCCTTAAAGAAATCATGTGCTGAATACCAAAGAAAAGACATGAAAGCAATCCTGTCCCAAAGCAAATGTGGGGGGTGATATATTAGATATTGTTTGAAATTTAATGGTTAAAAAGAGTTTTTATCTTGTCTTTTTCTGGCGTGATCTGGGTTATGTTTACTTTTTGGTGTCAGATACATTAACATGGCATAATATGGAAGATTTATTCTAATGGCTTGGGAGCTGGGTTGCTTGCAAGTTTGCTCGTCATGAATTTCAGTGGTTTGAGGGATACAAGGTTGTTTCAAAACTCTCTGGAGTCTGGAATATATAATATCAAGCTTCCCGAAACCACATTTTATTGGGATCTGCCCATTTTTTAGGGTGTCAAGCTTGTACTTTAACATAATTTGGCCTCCTAAGTTTGAAACCTTACACTCCTTTATATTGACATTACTTGTAATCCGTAGGAGAAACCACTTTTTGGTCCATATATGATCTGCTTTACAGTATTCAGATTCAACTTCTTACCTGAAAGATGAGAAGTGAGAACCGGTGTAAAGAGGGGCATTATTTTGTCCTTATTTTTAAAAAATAGTATCTTAATTCTTATACTGTTTAAACAAAAGAAAACAATAAATTAGAAGTGAAACTTAGTAGCTACACTTCCATTCTATCTTCGACAGATTGGTTCTTCCCCAGGATTTGAGGATGGAGATTTTAGATCTGCTAAATTAAGGCGTCCGGCAGGTTCCTATTATGATGATGCTGAAGATTGCTTGTATTTTGTGGATTCAGAGGTATGTGTTTGGATATTTACCAATGAATTATTATTATATTTCAGCTCAGGTTCATTGTATTTGATAGCAACTTCATCTACGTAAACAGTGATATAATATTTTGTATAAAGAGTGGCATTCCTTTTAGTGTTTGTAAAATTCTGTCGATGCTGCCATCTGATTTTTGTATTGCTTCTGGATTGGATACTACATGATATGGAATGTTCTGCTAAAAGAATAAATTGAACCTTTGGCTATGAGAGTGGTATTTGGATTTTCAAATGAAGGGGATATTGTTAATTTATCGCTAAAATTGTTTTGGGGAAATGATACTTTGACCCACTGTGGCTTAATTTTTCATACTGAGACGGTTTTTNTGATATGGAATGTTCTGCTAATAGAATAAATTGAACCTTTGGCTATGAGAGTGGTATTTGGATTTTCAAATGAAGGGGATATTGTTAATTTATCGCTAAAATTGTTTTGGGGAAATGATACTTTGACCCACTGTGGCTTAATTTTTCATACTGAGACGGTTTTTGAAAAGTGGGTTTGCCCTGATATAAAACAAAGGTCTGAGTGTGAAGTGAAAATAGACAGAAGGAATGAATTTTTAACATTTTTTAATTAGAGAATAAAAGTTTATTATGGAGAAGATAGAAGATGTACAAAAGAACAAGAGGATAAAAAATCCGCTAGACTGTGGGAAATTACAAAAGGAAGGCTGGATACCTGCTAGTTATCTCTTTCCTCATTTATGTTGTTTTGTCTCCAAGAAAACTTAATGCTCTCTGCCTTATTATTATTATTTTTTTACCTTTTTCAATGGATTGAGTTGGGGGTTCCATATACCAATATCTCTTTATAGTGCTGTCACTTATAATTTCTCCCCTGCTTCCTATCTTCTAAGAACCATGCTATCAGGAAAGCTGACATCGGAGCACGAGTAGTGGAGACTCTTTGTCCTACAAGCACTTCTAACAAGGGAAGTGTGTGGATATGGACTTGGATTATGAATAAGCTGGGTTTGAAAAGCAGTTGGGAGAGAAATGTTGATGAACAATCTGAAGTCTTAGATTCTAAATCTCTATATTTACCTTGGCATCTGATTAAATCTGGTGATGACACTCTCTTGATTATGGACCGCAGGTAAGAACTTGGTGCTTTTAATTTTCTTATGGATAAACCAGAGTATTCCTCGTTTCTCAGAGTTTAACCTCTTGAATTCCTTTCTTGATTTATTTTTCTTCTTATTTACTGAACTTATGTTAAGATAGGCAGTAGTTGATGTTAATTGCATATATATTTTAGGTACATTCTTATCCTCTCTTAAAGGTTATCATTGCTTGACCTTATTTGCAGGTTTCAAACTCTTTGGACCATGGATTTGGCTTCAGGAAAGATAAAAGTTTTTGAAGGTTTGATTTGATTTGGTTCAATGATCATGTAATAAAATCACTTTGTATTAAGCATCAACTGATAAATTCTTGTGATATTTTTTAAAAAAGGTTCGCCTGAAGTTTTGAAGATCTGTGGACAACAGATTATGGAGAATTTGTCCCTTTTGGATCGGATGCCTGATGATTGGTTGCAACAGCAAACTGATAATGCCTGTTCGCTGGAGGACCTCCCATATTCTGGTCTTTTATCCTCCCTGACAACCTTGCAGAATCATATTATCCTTTGTGATGCAGGTACCCTTTCTTCTGCCTTGTGACTAAGCACTTTTTGGCTCTTTATGTGGTTGCATTCTGTAGTTTCTGCTCACTCCCTAATTTTTTTCTCTCACTAGTTGGACAGAGGATTTTGAAATTCAGCAGAGAATCTGGAATCTGTTCAACCTTCCAGTTCTCTAATTTAGCGGTCCTTGGACTGCCTTATTGGTTGACTTCCCCTTTGGAGACATTTTATGCTGCGTGAGTTATTTTTCAAAACTTTGTACGTTGTTTAATTTCCAAACACCAAATTTTGGTGTTAGTTTTCATTTTGTCGAAGAAATAAGGATCTTTTTTTTTTTTTGGAGTCATGCTGACTTGTGCGTCACTTTACCTTTTCTTTACAGTGGAAATGAGCTTTCAGGTGTACCAATTGATCATCTGCAAGATTTTCAGTTGCTGCCAGGTCATTTTACATTTTACAACTGAGTATTTTTAAAAAATTTACATTATTATCTTTTATCAAAAAATCCTCCTATGTCTCAGTTGAGAGGTTGTTTAGTAATTAAATAAATCATTTTGAAGTTCATTACGATGCTCAAGCCCCCTTAATCCTTTTTTGGATAATTCTCCCTACATACTTCTTAATATAACAAGGATTAACAACGGGATGGGCTACTCTTAATCTTTTGCTTACTTCATTTTATAGTCAGTTACTCATACAACTACATTATCATGCTGCAATGCAAATAATTACTTGTTAATCAGCTTGGATGATCTAGAACTATTTTGCAATCTGTTGCAGGTAGGATTGACATGCAGTTGTATGTTGATATCCCTAGGGATACTGAGCTTGTAGAACCATTAGAAGAATCCTGCATATGGTGTCAGGCAAGAGGTGCAGCTACAGAAATCTCTGGAATGGAGGATGTACCAGGATCCTTAGGAAAGGTTCTTAAGAAGGGGGAACAGTCTTTAGTGAAGTTGTCTGATTCTGTGTTGCAGTGGCTTATGAGTTCACTTTCTGGATGCAGGTTGGTGTTGCACAACAGTGGTATGATGAATTGGATCATCTTGCCACTCTAAAAGCTGAATCAGAAATGGCTGTTGAAGATGTTAATCTGAATAAGAATTTAATGGTGGAAGATAAGAAAGCCCATATCTCCTGTAGTGTCAATACTAGTCCTGGAACGAGTGAGGTATGTTTTCTTGGAATATCCATTTCTCCCGAACAAAGAAAGGGCGATAAGTGTCCTCTGTCATATTGAAAGTAAATATTAGTGGAAGACTAGAATCGAGAGGAATAAGGGAGGATTAAAATAATATGAAACTTCACTAACTTTCGGTGTTGGTTGTCACTAAGAATCTAGAACAATGGCATTACTAATATCTTTCCCTTTTACACAGGTTATTATTTATGCATTAATGTATTTAAAACTTAGAAGAGACTCAAACTCACAGGAAGACAGCCAGGAGAATCATGCTGCAAGGATACTCGATATTTTGAGCTCTAGGAGATGTGGGAAGACCGAAAGAGATTTGTGGAATGCGCTTCTGTTAAAATCAAAGGGAGATTTGAGAGATCTCATTTTCATGAAACCACTACACATCAGGATAAAATTGAATTGTCTTGATCACCCAAAGTCAGAGAATGGAAGAGATATTTCCTTAACAGACTCCTCTATTGGGGTGAATGTATCACTCAACTGATAGCAGATTCAGATGCACAACTGCAATTTTGTGATGATATTTACTTCTTGTACTGGTTCGTCAAGATTAGTAAGTAGAATTCTGTTCCATTGCTGTCTACAAGAGAACTGAGAGGGAGTAGTTATAGTTATGGCATGGCATTTCAATTTTTTCAGTTGTATCTTTGCTTTATACCATTGTAATATTCTTTTTAATAACAAATCCAAAGAGGAAGACGTATGTCAAGACCATAATGTATGTTTATGAAAGAATGGTAATCAATCGTTTAAATTTGGAGTTGTCTACCATTTTAATGCTAGGATTATACTGCAGCCAGTCTATGGTAAGTTTTATTTTCAGAAACTCAGAATAGAAATTTCTGCGTGACTTATCAACAGGGGAATAATCACTCTTTCCATTTTTCAATAGCTTGCATGTTAATTGGGTCTTACTATTTTAGTTCTGGAGTTCTGAAATAGTGAGATTCATGGGATTGAATAGTGCCTAGAGATGCTAATAGATTTGGAAACAACTAAAAGGATTTTAGGAGTATTTAATTTGATCCTTTATTTATGTGCCACATCGTTTTAAATATGACCAAGCACTAAAACGCAACAAAAACAGGGTGCATTATGACACATTAGAAGATAGTATGCCATGTCACGTATAGACGAAGGCTCACATTGAAGTAAACAGGAGAATGAAAATACTTCAATTTTTTACTATTATTTATTTGTTACAAAAAAATTTAAGGTGATAGAAGATTATTCCATGAAGATGTACTGATTTTTACCAGTTGAATCAACCCTTGTTGATATCTTTTACTATTATTGAATGTCATAATTTGAAATTTTTGAATTTTTAAGTAAGAAAAGTGGGCAGTAATTTATGAACAAACTTTGATTGCCCATATATACATAATGAATGGCGTAAGCCCTTACTGCTTCCTCTTTAGACCCAATTTACATAAAGAAAACAATGCCTTCTTACTTAGCACAAGTCAATATTCCAATTTCCAACATTACTAAATAGCTTCCACCGAAAGCTCTTTTCAGCGCTATGATATCTTCAATGGTTTCAAACCTCTTCCTTGTAGCAGATCAGCCTTTCTTAAATCTTATTATTACTGAGATGTGCTGAGGTTTTGAGGATGAATGCTAAGCCAAGAAAATCAACGCAGAGGGAATATGGGAGACCCTACTGCGTAAGCCCTAGCTGCTTCCTCTTCGGTTACTGTTCCCAGTTGCTCAAAGCTATATATATATATATATATACACAAGAGAGTGAGAAAGAAAGATAGTTAAAGAGACAGAAAGGCAGAAAGGGGAAATATGTTGAGTACCTGAGAGCTTTGACTTAACCTAGAGGGAACGTTGACAGGGCTGACACTCACAATAATTAACATTTTGACCACTCGCGCTTGTACAAAGCACCATTTGATTCTTTCTTTGAGAACATAAGAACAATATCCCTTTCGAGTTCTTCCACATTCTTTCTTATCATCTTGTGGATCTTGTTTACTCGAGCTCAAGGCCCAAATTTTGAAATTGTCACTACCCATGGTTACCTGAAATTATTTTTTTCAAGCAAAATTGATAGTTTATGTATGATATCTAATAAACAAAAAAATATATATGCTCTTAACAAATTCACATAGTAGAAAAATACATGGGGATCTTAAGATGAGATTTTAATTGTTGAATATAATTAAATATCCTATTTTGAGGTTTCAAGATTACGGCAAAAAAAAAAAAGAGTTTTAAGATTTATATGTGAGTGAAATGAGTGGGGTACGATTTATAAGAAAGAGGTTACATTTAGGGGAGAAAATAGAAAGAAATGGCTAATTAAACAGAAAGGTTGTTGACTAACCGAATAGATTTTCCAAAAATAAAAAACGATTACGAAGTAAAGTGAAGATGACCAATTCTCAATCAGAATATATTAAAAGAATTTAAATTCTTCTGATCGAACAGGAAAAAAAATAAATAAACAGGCAGATTCACGAAATAGAAACGCAAGACATTACAGAAAGAACTTTATGGCTGCCACAGACAGTTGAAAAAATTCTAAGAGTGGAACCAAAAATAAGAAAGACGAAAGTCGTCATCTTTACCATTATCAGGCTGTTGTTTACTATGAAATTTTGCTATATAAGACTTGATTTGGCTACTCTCATCTTGATCTTGTGAAGTGTTGATGATTATTTTTTGTGAAGGAGAAGCTAAGAAAGTACTACACAAGTTCAATGTATGGGCAAAGAAGTACTACATGGTGCGTTTTATAATTGTTTTTCTCTTGCATGGCTGTGACTCGTGGAGGAAGAAGATGGCATGAAAGTGCCATGAAAATGCCATGCACCAGCCATCTTGTTAATTGTTTCTATTTGCATGATAGTGACACGTAGAAGAAAAATAAACTATTCAAGGGCCATGGAAACATCATGCATAAGCCATGAAGTACTATGTGGACCCTTGTTAATTAATTGTTTTTATTTGCATCACAGTGACTCGTGGAAGGAAAAGAAAAAATAATAGTAGCCCATGAAAGTAAATGAAGGCATAAAATGAAAAAGGTAATACATTAGTCATGACATATTGTGTGGACCAATATCAATTGTTTCCATTTGCTTGGTGGTAACTCGTGGAAGGTTGAGAGCGATACATAGTGACTCGTGGCAATAACCAAAGTCATCAAATTAGTGACACGAAAATGCCATACGTAAGCCATCCTGTTGATTGTTTTCATTTGCATGATAGTGACACATGGAAAGAAAATAAACCATTTGAGTGCCACAGAAATGCCATACATAAGCCATGAAATACTACGTGGACGCTTGTTAATTAATTGATTTGCATGGCAGTGACTTGTGGAAGGAGAAGAAAGAATAACGGAGACCCATGGAAGTAAATGAAGGCATGAAATGAAAAGGTAATATGTTAGTCATGACATACTCTGTGGTTTGCATTCTGGTAACTTGTGGAAGGTTAAGAAGAATACATAGTGACTCGTGACAATAACCAAAGTCATCAAATTAGCAACACGAAAATGCCATGTATGAGCTATCTTGTTGAATGTTTCCATTTGCATGATAATGACACGTGGAATGAAAGTAAACCATTCAA
This sequence comes from Cercis canadensis, assembly GCA_003255065.1. Classification (NCBI taxonomy): domain Eukaryota; kingdom Viridiplantae; phylum Streptophyta; class Magnoliopsida; order Fabales; family Fabaceae; genus Cercis; species Cercis canadensis. The sequence goes on from QAOA01004724.1 coordinate 451,938, forward strand.
TTGACATGAAAATGCCATGCATAAGCCATGAAGTACTACATGGACGCTTGTTAATTAATTATTTTTATTTGCATCGCAGTGACTTATGGAAGGATATTAAAGAATAATGGTAACCCATGGAAGTAAGTATTGCATAAAATGAAAAGGTAATATGTTAGTCGTGACATATTGTGTGAACCATGATTAATTGTTTTCATTTGCATGGTGGTAACTCGTGAAAGGTTAAGAAAGATACATAGTGACTCGTGGCAATAACCAAAGTCATCAAATTAGTGACACGAAAATGCCATGCGTCGGCCATTTTGTTGGTTATTTTCATTTCCATGGTAGTGACATATGGAAGGAAAATAAATCATTCGAGTGCCACGGAAACACCATGCATAAACCATAAAGTATTACGTGGATGCTTGTTAATTATTATTTTCATTTGCATTGCAGTGACTCGTGGAAAGAGAAGAAAGAATAATTGTTTCATTATTGATAAAACTTCCTTCTCTCATAAAGTGTTTCAGTAAGAAGACGAGGAAGAAACGCAAAAATGACAAAGATGATGATGAGTGGAGGTTGATAATTCAAAATTACAGCCATGAGGCCAAGTTGAATTACAAGCTCCAAAGACAGATAATTAATAATAGCTACAAGTCATCAATGGAAAATATAGTTTAATTCTTTCAATTAAACCTATTGATAATAAATTATATTCAATACTATTTAGCATACAATTTGTCGTTGATTGTCTTATTGTCCTTTTCTATGTTCATCAAAAGGAAAAGCGAGAACGCAAATTGACTTCATAGGAATGTATCATTAAAAATTTCATAAACAAGGGCTTTGTAGAGGTACTTATACATACTTATTAATTTGAAAAAATTATTTCTCCTAGGCTTGAATTGGAATTTTCATTTGCTTCAGTATAATCGATAAAAAGGTCTGAAACTTTTTATTGAAATGCTTAATTTGACAAGTTCATTTTTGCTTTTGCCTTGGTGCTTGTTTTATTACTGATTGATTAAGAAACTTTTTATTACTTGATATAACATAAGCATTTGGATGGATTTTTCAAGTTTCTGGTAATTTTGCTGGTAGAGAATTTGGTATGAATTCATTACTTAGCATGACTTAAGCAGGAAAGCTCTATGCATTTCGACTTTCTGATGAGCGTGAAAACAATATGGTGCATGGATTTTGGCGAATCGAACCTCCGTTGATTGGCTCAGAAATTCGAGTTCTTTTTTTTTTTTTTCATTTGGATAAAACAGAAAAAGTTACATTATCAGTGCTTGGGTTATAGATTGGCTGCGCTCCTTCTTTATTTACTCTGCTAATTTATTAAATATTCTTAAAACTTTTTATGAGTAATCATCAACTTTCTTAATACAACCAAAAGGAAATATCAAACCAAATTTCTAGAACAGACTGTGTGCTAGATGAGCTAGGGCTCATTCGCAAGCATTGGTTCAACATGTGGATCTATTACTTTCAATATGTAGATTTATTACCAGATGTAAAAATGAAAAAAAAAAAAGAGATAAAAGAAAAAAAATATATGTAACCCATTTTGTAAAATTTTAAATATAAATATCAGAAAAAATAATACAATATTTAGAATTTTTTTTTAAATAAAAGAACATAGGTTTCAACTTGAAACCTCTTACAATTACTAAAACTTATCATAAACCACACTTGATATTACAAGCATTGGAAGAATGATTGTTCTAATTATATTTCTTTCTTCATTTTTCTTGAACTAATGATAGGAAAGAAAATAATTGCCTATTGAGAATTCCTTCGACCCTTGACCTTTCTTTCTCTTTTCTTCACATGGTCTATCAGGATATATAAATAATGAATGCACATTTGAACATCGCCAATATATCTTCAATATTTGTAAGTCCTAGCTGCTTCCTCTTCAGTCTCGTTTTAACAAATTAGGATGATCGCACGTTACCATGGTATATTTTGCACCAATGATTCCAAACATCCTAAGGTATCAAAACATGGAATGAATGTCAACCACTAAGCCATTGTAAAATTGTTTTAACTGCACATTAGAGCGAAGAATTTGAAAAAAGGGAGGGGGGAGGAATTTTGGGAATTAGGGTTTTGGTGCATTTAAGAAGAGACCATCATTTGGGGAAGGTCAAAGGTTCCCAGGTTGGCTTTCGTGGTGAATTTTCTCCTTGGCCAAGAGAGTGTAAACACAGTTCCAAGTAATGATCGAAGTGCTGGATTTCTTCATCATAGCGTAGACTTAAATTCAGAATATGAGGGAAAAATCCATTTAAACCTGATGATCTAGAAACATAATGTCAGCAATTCTTCTGATCCAATTATAATGGGAAGTGGGATCGCTACCTGTGGGTGCTTTGGTAGAATAAGTGGAAACAATTGAGATAGAGGTTAAGGTTGAGAAAGAGATGAAGAAAGAGGGAAAAGGGAAGTATGAGGAGAAGATTCAGCAAAAACGGTGAGAATGTAGATAACGGTGGTGGAGAGAATGCTGATGATGGTTTCATGGATTGGGTAGAGGAACTCTTTAGTGGGTGTGATCTGTGTAGATGTGGGGAATAGTACTTTGAGGATGTATTAACTTTACCTTCAGCTACCATGTTGATAGAGCAGATCACCTCTACCTGCCACATGCACGTAAAGTTCAAGAAAGCAATACCTTATTAGGTTAAGTGAATATTTGAATAATAATGATTAGGATGTACAATGGGTTACAAATTTTATAATTATATAAAAGAGGTTTGTTTTTATTTTTTCCTAATATATTTTGGGTCGATGAACAAAATATTTATCAAACATATGATTAGTATTGATCTAAGAAAACAAGCGCAGGATTCAGATGAACAAACCTTTTGATTAAGGCCTTCCCATTGGTATACTTAATATGACATGGAGTCCCCATAATTAGGAACAAACTTTCGGCTAATGCCACAAATATGACAGGGCTGATACTCGCAATCATAATCATTTTGACCACTCGCGCTTGTAGAAAGCACCATTTGATCCTTCCTTAGGAAATCTCTGCGTAAGAAGAATTAGNACAGGGCTGATACTCACAATCATAATCATTTTGACCACTCGCGCTTGTAGAAAGCACCATTTGATCCTTCCTTAGGAAATCTCTGCGTAAGAAGAATTAGATCATTAACTTAGTTTTCGTATAAAAGATATTGAATCTAATAAATTTTTCAAAATTAAAAACAAATAGAGATTAAAGACTATAAAGGGTTATCTCAAATTGAATGTTTTACAAAATGTAGATTCTTTTCACTGAAGTGGAAAATGAAAAGAGGGAGATTGAAGAAAAACAAAGGTGAACAAGAATTACACGCATGAGGTCCTCTGTGCTGCTATAGAAAATTAAAAAAATGCAGAAGGTGAGACCACCAACAATATCAAAATGAAAGATTTCATTCTTACCACTGTCAGGTCCTTGTTTACTATGAAACTGTGTTGCATAGAATCCAATCTTGCTCGACTCTGCTTAATCCTCATAGATCTGAGGTTAGTTTTTAGACTAAACTTCTAACAGATCTTGAGCCATATATCTAAAACTCCCAATCTTAAAAGAATTGGCTAGGACAGAAGTGGAGAAACTCAAATTCTCAATGGGACTTTAAATAGAGGAGGTGGAGTGTGAGATAAAATGTGAAGTCAAGCGTTTTGTTCTCTCTCTTTCTGACGCGTGGAAGGGGAAGAAGGCATAATGCGATGCGTGGAAGTAGAAGAAGGCATAATGATGACTGGTGGAAGAAAAAGAGGGCATCACAATGACTCGTGGAAGGAGAAGAAAGCATAAGAGAGGGCCAGAAATGCATGAAAGTGCCACGGTAATTGACTAGTAATTTTTTCCATTTAACCAATACTAGTGAAAAGAAAGAAGAAAAATGGAGAACAAATGGGACAAAAGAGAAGATGAGTGGAGGTTTAAATTTCAAATCTTTTAGCAATGAGGTAAAATGGAAGTTATAAACCATTAATGGTAAATGTAACGTTGAGGAAGAGGTCATATGCTGGTACCTATAATCAAGCCATTAATTTCACCCAAAAAAAAATAATCAAGCCATTAATGATAAAATATAATTTAATTAATCTCATTACACCTATTGATAGAAATTATTATGCAATAGTTAAAACCACTTCAAGATGGATCTTGAGATCAGGATGCTTCAATTGTTGAATATAATTAAATATCTTAATTGGAGGTTTCAAGAGGGAAAAAGAGTTTCAAGATTTATATGAGTAGGACGAGTGTGGTGTGATTTATGAGAAAGGAAAAAGTCAACTTTTCTATGAAGAATATATTTTTTTGGCCATGTCTATAAAAGAATATTGAATACAATAGATTTTTCAAAATAAAAATTAAAGAAAATATATGACCAATTCTCAATCATAATATACTAAAAAATTTAAATTAACCGAACAGAAAAAAGAAATATTGGGAGATTGATGAAATGGAAAGACAAAAGATAACATAAAGTACAGTGCCCCAGAAAGTAAAAAGAAAAAAATGGAAATGGTGAAACTAACCGTATCAGAATGAAAAAAGTCATCCTTACCATTGTCATGCTGTTGTTTACTATGAAATTATGCTATAAAAAAACTTGATTTGGCTTTTCTCATCTTAATCCTTCTGTAACGATGTTGATGATTATTTTTGTGAAAGAGAAGAATTACGTCATGCATTAGTTAAAACCACTTCAATAGTTTAATTAGTTTATATATTCAGCTACTAATTTCATCCTATTCGTATATGTTTATCCAGCTACTAGTGGCACTCAATGGGGGTAAAACTGTGCTCCCTAACATGTATTTCTATGTGCTCGGTTACTTGGAATGGAGAGGGGACTTAGCTATGGCACACAAAGATTTAGACAATAGACCCGAGCATAGGCTTACAAAGATTTATACATGAGAGGTACTAAAAGAACCTCCTAAAATAAATTGTTCAATTTTATAATACCTATAAATAGGCTTACATTTTGTAAACAAAGTAAGTTGTGCTATTTGGCATGGATTCCTTCACAGAAACCAGGCACAGATCAGTTGCAGCCACTTGATTACTCGTTTTGTGCTACGTGATTAAGGATTTGTGCAAATCCAAGTCATTTTTTGTAGAAAAATATTATTCATCCATCTCAATTTGATATTATACATACATTGTAGCCACTAATTGAATATGGGCTATAGAAGTTAATGTTACTAAGTTTAAATCATGCGTAAATAAATTATTAAAAACAATAAATTTAGATCATATTAACCATTGTAAATCTTAAAGCAAGTGTCAAAGAAAGAAGGCCACTCGTGGAGTTTTTGAAGTCCATTGGGGATAATAACCCATCAAATTATCTGAATTGATACATCCATATGAGGGAACAAACTAAATTTATGTTTATTTTATGTCGATTATAGCTAGACCGGAATGATATGATTTTTAATGAAAAAATTTGGACCCCTATGGAAACTGTGGCCAAAGCTGTTGTAAGTTGAAAAGAATTCTGACACGTATGTGGTATAGCAAGTGATAATCTTTGATAGCTTGTTTACTAGTCTTTTTTTTGTTGTTGGGTGCAGAACACCTTTTAGTTATTTTTCGGTTTCTATTACTACTCTTGGTGTGTGTCATTGACTTGTATGTCATTTATATGCAGTTATTATTGTAACTTTAAACCTTGAATGATAACCTATATCTATCTTTGGGAAAAAAAAAACAAACTAAATAGAACTTTTGACTATGAGAATAATATAAAATTAGAGAGTTCCTACTTATAGGTGAAAAAGGAATGAAATTAGGACAAAGAATTTGAATTTGACTTCTTACAAACCCAAAAATAAATGACATAAGGAAAAAATAAGGAGTGGAGACATGTTTACTTTGTGAGATTCCATATATGAACAATATATTATCCCATATGATCATCGTCATCTTTACCTATATTCTCTCCATCTCTCTCTGCATGAGCCTTGATTTTGTATCTATCTTTGTCTTAAATCAGCCATCATCATCATCAACGGTATTGTGGCCTCTAATCCATAGATTGGTCTAATTTGGTTGTACTTTTCTCTCTCTGATTCTCTGTCAAAACTTCCCTTCATTTTCCTCTCCATTTTGTGCGGGAACACCCAAAAATGTCGTCAACCATCTTTCTTGCTTGACTGTCCTAACACACTTCTCCTTCCATGGGTCCCGTCGCCGAGTTCCGGTAATCATTTTTTATTGGGTTTGTTAATTCATTGGAAACCAAGCTTGGGTTGGTTTTACATCTTCAACCCGGTTGTCCTTAAAATCTTGTTATCATTTTCGGTCGAGTTTCAGTTTTTCTTTATCTATGATTTGTCCTGAGCTGGACAACTGAAACATTAATCTTTTGGAGCTCCAGCTTCCATGGTTATTAAACCAAGGAGAAGTCTCAGCTTGTTTCGTTAAAACCATTTTTAATTTGTGAAATTTTTGACCCTTAGGGCAAAAGGTAGAGGTGACAGAGATTTTGATAGATTGATAATTCTACCTAAATAATTAAGGATCTAAATTGATTTTTCTTTTTCTCCCTTAGAAAATACCAAGGTCTCAAGGTTGAATATCTAAATCTCAATCGTAAACAAATGAGCTGCTTTTCATGTTTTTCGTCCCACGAGAAGAAATCAACAAAGCGACCATCCAACCATGGAAGGAAGGCGCAAACGCCCGCAGTTGAACCTCAAAAAGAAACAGTCCAGCCACAGCCAAAACCTGCAGGTAATATTCATTTATATTCTTTTTTGTTTTCCCTTTTTCCCCCTTTGATTTTCTCCTTTGTTTGACTTGTTAAGTCTTGTAATGGTTTTAATTATTAGACAAATGAATATTACTTTGATGCCAATGCAATTTGCTTTGAAACTTTTGTATATATCATCGTCATGATTTTCTCTTTTAGGGTTTTAACAACATTCCTTGATTATTTCTTACATATATTCATTTGTCATTTCCATTATCTTCATGTCTTTGCACATCATCATCACTTACATTTAATCCATACTTAAACTTGCTTTGAATATTCAGATGAATCTCATATTCTCCATGTCCATTTGTCTCAATATTTTCATTATTTCTTAAACTAAGAAACCTTGATGCACATAATCCTGTCTTCTGTGAAGCAATAGAGGTTACGTTTTTCATATTTCTAAGAAAGAATCCATTGAATGATTTCTGTGCTCCGTGGCGGCGTTTTGATGCTTCATTTTGTTTTGTACAGAGAATAATAATAATAATAACTCAAAGGCCACCCTACCACCACAACCTAAAATAGATAATAAAGATGGAAACAAAGAGATTGCCAACAATAACATTTCTTCACAAATTTTCACCTTCCGGGAATTGGCTGCTGCAACGAGGAACTTCAGGCAGGAATGCCTAATAGGTGAAGGTGGATTCGGGAGAGTTTATAAAGGGCGACTCGAAAAAAGCAACCAGGTAAAATAATCAAGCTTGCTATTTCATGCAAAATTCTTTGCTTTCATTGTTCTTGGTAAAATTCTGAAACATCTGGCAATGATGGCATTTGGTCAATTTTTTACCATAGGAGATAGCTGTGAAGCAACTTGACAGGAATGGATTGCAAGGAAACAGAGAGTTTCTTGTTGAAGTGTTGATGTTGAGCCTCTTACACAATGAAAATCTAGTGAATCTAATTGGGTATTGTGCTGATGGTGAGCAGAGACTGTTGGTGTATGAATACATGCCATTGGGATCTCTAGAAGATCATCTACTTGGTAAGACTATTCAATGTCTTCTGTATTGGAATGTTAATTCAAAATTGGGGATTTCCTGCACGCTTTATATTTACCTACCAAAATGTACATATGTATTTGGTGGTTTAAGTTGCAACTTAATTTTAGTGCAAGTCGTGTGAATTATTAGGAAACAATGCTAGGTTTAAATTTTGTTAAACAAATGAACCAAAAATAAGTAACTTAATCAGTTAAGTACGTAATTTAATCAATAAAACATGTAAGTTTTAGCATGACGTCTTGGATTGACATGTTTGAGGACAGAACAATTACATTTGTATAAGGATGAGTTAGTTTAATGAGAACAGTGAAGTTTTGATTTAATGTTATGATTCCCTTATAAATAAATATTCAACCTGATACACAAATATAATTTAGGATCTGCCTTTGACATTTTAAATCTCCTTGCGTATGTCTAAATGTGTGAAGAGAGTGGCCAATCCAGTAAACTGAGACCAAGAACAAGATTGAATAACTTCAGTTTCACTTACTTTCTCAGTAATTTAATGTGTATACTGCATCCTGATTCAATGGTTTGACAAGAAAATTAAGACACTGACTCCTTTTCATTGTGTCCTGAACTTTATACTCAGATCTTCATCCACAGCAAATTCCACTAGATTGGTTCACCAGAATGAAGATAGCATTGGGAGCTTCCAAAGGTCTTGAATATTTGCATGATAAGGCCAATCCCCCTGTAATCTACCGTGACTTGAAATCCTCCAACATCTTGTTGGACAATGAATACAATGCAAAGCTATCTGATTTTGGACTAGCCAAGCTCGGACCTACTGGGGACAAGTCACATGTGTCTTCAAGAGTAATGGGAACTTATGGATATTGTGCCCCAGAATATCAAAGAACTGGTCAGCTCACTGTAAAATCAGATGTATACAGCTTCGGAGTTGTTTTGCTGGAACTGATCACCGGAAGAAGAGCCATTGACAACACAAGACCAACAAGGGAACAAAATCTAGTTTCTTGGGTAAGTTTCTCTATACATTTTTTGTTAAGCCAACCATTACCCATGCCAATCTAAAATATCTTAGCGACATTCAGCATAAGTTTGGGATTATTCATCTACATTATTACAATTACCAATTTCAAGCCTCCTGTATTTTTGAACTACTTTTTAAAAATTACTGTCATATTTTAGGGGATCGCTTGCACAAGAAGTGAATTTTTCTGTTCTAAGATACCAAAACTATTTATAATAAAAAATTCTACAACTCTTGCATTCACAAATTTACAGGTGTTTCTGTTGGAGTTCAAGTGACTCCAATTAAACTTTTTCTTATTAAACTTAGATGAAGCTGCCTATGCAATTGTCAAGGTTTGAAAATGGAGAAGTTATGAAAAACTCATTACTAAAGAAATTTTGAGAAGTGGCTTTGCATAGAAAAATGATAACTGTACAATCTTTGTGTAAACAAACAATGATATAGCAGAATTTCAGTTAAACAGCAAAAAGTTTAAATGGAATTAGCATATTACAACTTGTGCAATATTATCACTAAAATGTCTGTGTACATATCATTACAAACTTTTTGTACCAAATCTAATCTCCAAAGCCATAAAAAAAAAGGTTTGCCATGCATGCTTCAATCGAATTAATAAGATTTGCTGTCTCTTTTTCTGTACCAACCAGGCACAACCAATATTCAAAGACCCTCATAGATACCCAGAACTAGCTGATCCCATTCTTAAAGGAGATTTTCCAGTGAGAGCATTAAATCAAGCAGTGGCAGTAGCAGCAATGTGCCTGAATGAGGAACCATCAGTTCGGCCCTTAATCAGCGACGTAGTCACTGCTCTCAGTTTCCTTGGGACAAGTCCAGAAACTCCAGGTAGTGCTCTCAGTCCCATCACAATTCCCTCTCCAGCATCTGAGCAAGAAGCTTCCACCAAAGGAAATTTCAATCTTCTTGATGATGATAGTGTTCTTGACCGCAAACAAGCTGTTGCTGAAGCCATGGAATGGGGTACAACTTCTAGGACCAACGCTCATTCACGACCTGAAACTGCTACCTCTTTGTAACTCTACAGGAAATCTACAATTATGTACATGAATTCTCTTTCGGCTATGGCTTTCTCCATATAGCCCACAGGCATTCCTTCATACTTGCAACCTGCAAGAGATGATATTAAACTGTGAGAAAACATTCATGTTATGTAAACGAGAATATACATATATATGATATAAGAATGTGAGGAAGATAATTTAAACTGTGACTTTGTCAATGCCTCTAATTGTAGGCTATTTATAGCATTTGCTGAATCTCGGTGAAGACATGGCAGGAATAGAACAATTGATATCAAATATTAAGGATGTGTTTGAAAGTGTTTTCATTTTTTTGTTTTTAAAAATAATTTTTGAAAACAGTCATCTCTTGTTATGTAAACGAGAATATACATACATATGATATAAGAATGTGAGGAAGATAATTTAAACTGTGACTTTGTCAATGCCTCTAATTGTAGGCTATTTATAGCATTTGCTGAATCTCGGTGAAGACATGGCAGGAATAGAACAATTGATATCAAATATTAAGGATGTGTTTGAAAGTGTTTTCATTTTTTTGTTTTTAAAAATAATTTTTGAAAACAGTCATCTCTTGTTCTTGTTTTTTTGTTTTTAGAACAATTTTGTGAGAATAATTTTTTAAAACATGTAAACAAAAACAGTCCTATCAAACAAATTTTTTTGTTTTATTGTTTTTAAAAACAAAATAATTTTTAAAAACAGAAATCAAACATACCCTTAATTTCTATGACTAGAGAACATGTCATTAATTATGTCTCAAATGTTTTAAAAATTAAGCAAATAGGCCCCTTCCATATAATATATCTAAATTGATTGCTAATTTATATTACCCACTTAGTTAATGAAAATTTTAGTTCTTGCTCAATCTCATTAACAATTCAGTGCTATCAAAAAAGATAATATATCTTTGCAATTTTTGTCTTTGACAAGATACTTATTTTTTTTTTTTGTACATAATTCGGATTGAATAATATATAAATATTGAACAATGGGATTAATTTGTGTAATTACTAAACCATATGGTGTGCAATTCCAACAATTGAATCTAGATGGGTATTCGTGTAGAAAGATTAAAGCTCTGGCAAATGTTTCATATCTTGATCGTGAAGAATTCTGGTTTTAGAAAGATTTAAGTTTAATTGTAGTTTTGATCCTCTTATTTTATCTAAATAAACGATTTTGTCTCTTTATTTTTTCTAATTTTAATCAATTTATTCCTTCTATTTATTAAAACGTTACAATTTTTATCATCTACAAATATAAATAAAATAATCACATAATACTAAATAATATTTTGATAACTTCTCATGGTATGACAACCACCTAATTAGAAAACACTTTCTTTTAGCACCATTAAGTCTTTTATGCCAACTTTTAGAATCTCACATAATATACTCATTATATTATTATTTTATTAATTTTAATGTATGTATAATTTTCATCTTTTTTTTTTTTGCAATTAATTGATTGGGCTGTGGAATAAACTTGACAAGCCCACAAGTCCATTGACCAAAACCCAGACCAGAATCTATATGCACCTAGAAAGTAGTTGTCAACGGGTTTGGCTATGTTGATCGCGGCATCAACGCCTTCTCTAATACAATTGAAGCCTCGCTTTTTGCCGGAAACTCCCCGCGCAGCTAGTTCTTCCATTGCATTGCAAACGGGAAGATTGTTTCTGCAACTCTCCCACTTCGACAAGAACAGATTCAATTCCTCAAACATTTTCATTGCTTGGATTTCAGGTTTGCCAATTTTTATTTTTGCTTTCTCTTTCTGATGTTACTATGTCAAGCCGTGTCCCTCTGAAGTTTCAGAATTGATAAAAAAAAAAACTATCAATTTTGACAAAATTGCTTACTTGCAATGGCTTTTATGTTGTTTTTAGGTGAGCTTTTATGTCACTTACGACATGGGCATATTGGTGTTTTAATCCATAAATAAGGTTCTTCTTTGTGGGTATTCTAGAATTGGAGTTCCTTTATTGATCTCTAGATTTTGGGGAGCTTAAGAGAAACCTTTTGGTTCCAAAAGAAAATATGAGAAGTAAAGCTTGGAAATGGACTATAGGTTTGATATATATAGTTTCTGTGGCAGCAATCTGGATAGCTGCTAGCTTTGTAGTTCAGTCTGTTGTAGATGCTGGTGTATCACCATTCATCATAACCTACATATGCAATTCATTGTTTGTGGTTTACATTCCAATTGTTGAAATTGGACGATATTTGGAGGATGTTTATGGGGGTTTATTGTTTTGGAGAAGTAAAAAGAGTAACAATTTAGAAGTGTTAGGGGAATCAGAGCAGGCTGTCCTACTTGATGATAATAATGCAAGCAACAAAGCGAGTACATCCATGCTTGTAGAAGAGGTTGACATTAATCAGCAAAGGAAGAGTGGTTCTGAATTGCTGCATATGGTCAGGGTGGAAGGGACATTGCCTGATCAACTTAATGTGATTGGAGATATTGATAATCAACTGGATGCAAAAGGGCGTTGGACCCGGTACAGAGTAGCCAAAGTTAGCCTATTGATTTGCCCATTTTGGTTTTTTGCTCAACTCACTTTTAACCTCTCGTTGAAGTATACTACAGTCACGGTAAGTATCTATGAAAGTTTGAATTTCATGTCTGAGCTTCTAAATTCTTGATCATTTCATTATTTGGCTTAAAATTAATTCCCTTTTTGATGTCATATGCAGTCAAACACAATCTTAAGCAGCGCATCCAGTCTTTTTACCTTCTTGGTCTCTCTAGTATTCTTGGGTGAGAAATTCACTTGGTTGAAGCTCTTTAGTGTTCTCCTTTGCATGGCAGGAACAATAATTGTAAGTCTTGGTGATTCACATAGTGGTTTAAGTGCAATTGCTTCAAATCCTCTTCTTGGAGACATTCTTGCTCTTGTTTCAGCAGGATTATATGCCGTGTATATTACCCTTATTCGCAAGAAATTACCTGATGATGATGGAAAGAGTGGTCAAGCCAGTATGGCTCAGTTTCTTGGATATCTAGGTCTTTTTAATCTTTTCATTTTTCTTCCTGTTACCCTGGTACTCCATTTCACCAAGGTGGAACCTTTCTATACACTTACCTGGAAGCAACTTGGTCTGATTGTTGGTAAAGGTCCGTATTTATTTAACTTCAAATTTTCCTTCAAATTTTTCATTTCACAATGCAGCTACTTTTTTTGTCCTTCTTTTTGCTGAAACATTGCAATTGATCTGTGCACTTCACGATGTGGCTACTTTATTATCTTTTGCCTAATGGTGCATGCCCGTTTCTTTGAATGTCTACAAACAGGATACATACAAATAGCCATACGCTCATCCTTACTGGCACTCTTGGATGATACTTATAGATGCATTATAGCTGTATACCAAATTTATATCTCTGTCATGTTTGACGACTCTATTTCTGCCTGCAATTGCTTATATTATCAGCAGAGAAAGTTGTGCTTTTAGGTATTGTAATTAATCTAATATAGAAGAGTTTAGATTTCTGAATTATGTTGTGGTGAAAATTTGCACAATTTCAAATGGGAACAAGCCTAGAAAGCAATAGAAAGGTTTCAATATAATATGTTTCAACATAATATAATGGAAGCTACACATGCAAAAGGTTTGCTTTGCCTAAACTGANTTATATTATCAGCAGAGAAAGTTGTGCTTTTCGGTATTGTAATTAATCTAATATAGAAGAGTTTAGATTTCTGAATTATGTAGTGGTGAAAATTTGCACAATTTCAAATGGGAACAAGCCTAGAAAGCAATAGAAAGGTTTCAATATAATATGTTTCAACATAATATAATGGAAGCTACACATGCAAAAGGTTTGCTTTGCCTAAACTGAAAAATTCTCTGCAAACACAAAGTGATTATCCTTCCTTCTTGTATGAGTTTGCTTTCACTTTTTTATTGTCTGTTTCTATCAGTTTCTTTTACCATCTTTTGTTATCTCTTGGAACTAGGCATCATTTTTAAGGCTTCCTCTATGAATTATAGGAGGCATTAGTGAGTTCATCTTTAAGGGTTTTGTTTAAGAACCAAGCTTCTTACCCTTATGTATAGAACAGCTTCCACCAGGACCTCTAAGCAATTTCCTCTGTGCTTGATTTTAATTAAGTTCAAAAAGAAGCAATCTCAACCCTGAATTGGCTTATTATTTATTATTGAATCTAGTGCTTTTTAGCACTTTACCAGAGATTGGGAAGTTTTCTGGGAGCAAGTCAAGATAGATTACTAGAAATCAGAAAATAAGAAACCGGCTTAGGTTATAGATTATAATTCAGTGGGAAATAAAGTAATTCAAACTTGGATTCAAACAAAATTTTGGTTGTCAAATGGCTCTACATGAGAAGAAAATTTTCATATTAATGTCTGATGCCATCAAAACCAAAAGCTTGTTTCAATTAGTAAAAAAAAATTTCTAAATGCTTGAAACTTTGAATAACAATGGAAAGATCAAAACAAACCACCAAACTATTTTTGTTGTGCAAAATTTTTCTCTTTCTTAGTCGGTAAGTCCTATTTAGATTTTCTTAAGAAATGCTTTTCATCTTTCAAGTCTGAGTTGTCATTAGATGTACCACATCTTAAGTTTTGATCAAAAGCACCATGTTTACCAGATTTTGCGGAACTTGGTCTTGAAGATTAAACAAATAAACCACCCTTAAAATGCCAAGGCTAATTCCTTGACCTGATAGCAGAACTTTTTGACCTTAAATGCACAATTATGTAATATGCTTTTACAATCCGAAGTGATGGAAAATTGGGAACCCAGCTTTGTCATTTTAGTATGCCCATTTTCTTGTAGGAATATCATGTTCCATAGATCTTTGTTATTGATGGTGAATGAGCATCACTTTATCTCTATAATAAGAAGAGTGCAAATCTGGGAAGAAGTTCCGGCGATGAATTTTACTGTTCCCACTGAGTAGCTCTCTGATGTCAAATTATGTGTTGCTTGGAAATGCTTGGGTTTTGATTCATTTTTTTTTTGGAACTTGGAGTATCTCGGAAGGATTTTGCATTAAAATTAATGTCTATTCATGTTACTTGTAGAAACACTGTTTTCTTCATGTTCTTTTTGACTGATCCAAGATAAAAATACTTAAATTCTTGAAGTTTATATGCAATCATTATTAAGCGAGGAGAACTTTCCAAAAATACTATGTTTATTGCTGGTTCCAATATGCAGAAGATATATCACCAATATGTTGTTGAAAATATATCTACATTTGCACATGCAAAGTTGCTATAAACCACTTCCAACACATAAACTTTATTTAACACATGGATCATTTTACTTGGTATTGTAAGGGATGATTCTCCTCAGTTTACTTCTTTTGATTTGTACATTTTATAATGTATGAATTTTTCCCATCATTTATAGGATTGCTGGATAATGTGCTGAGTGATTACTTGTGGGCCAAGGCCGTTCTTCTGACATCAACCACAGTAGCTACTGCTGGACTTACAATTCAAGTGCCAATGGCTGCCGTTGTGGATACATTGACCGGCCATGCTCCTCGACCGTTGGATTACCTTGGAGCAACAGCAGTCATGGTTGGCTTTGCTGGAATCAATATTCCGTCTGATACTTTCAGCAAATCAGGAGAAGCTAGTGTGGAATTGGAAAATGAAAATGCGAGATTGAACAGCGAAGACCTCACGTTACCAAGAAGCCAAGATTCAGCTGCCATATCATAGCAGCTTCTTCCTGGTATATAATGTATTCATTTGACTGAGTGGTTGGAGGGTAATCTTGTCGTAATCTTACCAATTTATTTGCTGTAAATGAAAACTGCTAATATGCCATACATGTGAAAAGATCAATAACAAAAAAGAAAGGATATTAAAGCAATACAGGAGCTTGCAAATTAGAAAGTATAGAATGCCTAGGAATTCTCTTCAACACTTCATGGATAGACAAACTGCTTAAACTTACAGTTTACTGGCCTCTAATCCACATCTAATGTGGAGTTAGTGCTGTTTGAATTGCAATGCCTCCATGTGCTGTAGCCAAACAAAGTTCATAATCATCTACTTTTCTAGCCTATTATCCATCCTTTCTGTTTCACTTTAACAATTTTCGCTCCAACCAAGCTCATCCTTAGCGACGTTGATTTAATTTAATAAAAGAAAGGTTACGGATTAGAAAATTGAATCTAACCGACCTAAAGCGGTTTGCCAGAGCAATTGACACATTAGAATTACAATTGCATAGGCGAGGCCTCTACATTAACTTGACATATTTTAAAGCCTTTTTTCTAGGATCAAAGACTCAGGTAATGCAAAAATTAATTTTAATTCCACAAATACCGTTGCTTGCAAACTATTTTCATCACTACTGTTTCTTTTCCTTTTGTTAATATTACCTCAATTTGAAAAAAGGAGGAAGAGAGAAAAAAAAAAAAAGAATGGTGACGCACTATGCATAAATTGCATCACCAACATGATGATGCAATGTGCACAATGGCTTTGGGTTGTTATATGAGAAAGAAGAAGAGATATTGCCTTGGGTGATGAGAAATTGCTGAGAAGAACAAAATGCCATGAGCCAAAAGGTGACTCAATTAGACAAATTGAGTCATTGTGGTGACATCGCATGGCATCATATGCCAAATAATGACTCGGTGACACTATATATGCCAAATGATGACACAGTAATGGTGATCCAATTCCCTAATTACATCACGGTAACATTGTCAACAAGGGTGGCAAAGAATCTCTGACAAATGCGTCACCATTTGCCAAATAGCATCACTATAAGATAGTATTCGTAAAAATTGTTTGCAAACAGCTAAAATTAAGATGAGCTTTTGCATTATTAAAGTCTTTACCATGTTTGGTTAAGTCATATTTCCTTCATCAATTAAATATGGAGAAGTTCCAATTCATTACACCAAGGCTAGAAATACAAGTCAATCCAATTATCCCAAATCAATCAAATGATAAATAAATAAAATGGAAACCTTAATGAGCTGCATAAATATGTATATGGATCTTGGACCCACAATGAACTGAGAATAAGAATTTCATTTGCCAAATATCAGTCACCTTCAAAAACCAGCAATCCTAACTCTGTGACACAGAAATCTGCCCATATCTTTGCATCACTCTCCTAGTTGCAAGGGCGGCAGCCTCACTTGCTTGCATTGTCCCAGTTGCCATGATTGCTGCAAACTCTTTGACAATCTCTTCTTGCACCTTGCTACGAGCACCGCCAAGAGGATCCTTTGCAACCCCATTAGGTGAAGACTTCTGCTGCTCCCCCGCCGGCTTTACTGCACGTGGCACTGCATTTCCTGTTGTTTTAGAGTCTTTCACTTCACTATCAACCTCTCTGGCAGAACTTCTCTCAATGACCGAGTTAGTACTAGAAGTTTTCACAGTGTTAGCCGGAGCAAGATTTGAAGGCTGTACAGTTGAAGGTCTAAATTGTGGAACCTGAGGAACTGCACCAGCTCTCAATGTTGATTCTAAATTTTGTATCATGGGCACTGCAAAATAAAATAAAATAATTAGCAGGTGAAGCAAGTACAGCCCAATATATGAAAGGCAGCAAAATATAAGTTACAAAGGCAGCTGGAATTGAATTATTTCTAGAAGTCTGATGAGAGATTCTGCAACAAGAAGCTTGAGATTTGATAAAGCATTCAACTTTTGAAAGGATTAATTTACTTAAGAGGAAAAGGTAAGTGATGAGAGATGCAAAGCTGCTTTGGATGGTTAAGCATAGGGAGCTAAGACTACGTTTTCTTTTTCCCTTTTATTTTGTCAGCACACACTAAATCATACTGAAAGAGTGCATATAAAGTATAAGCATATAGTGGTCAGCTAACAAGAACATTAAATGAGGTAAAAACTGTTATAAATGATAACTTACGTATAAGAGCCCCCATTGGACTGCTCATAACTTCAT
The DNA here is from genome assembly GCA_003255065.1 of Cercis canadensis. Lineage (NCBI taxonomy): Eukaryota > Viridiplantae > Streptophyta > Magnoliopsida > Fabales > Fabaceae > Cercis > Cercis canadensis. Next base: position 469,678 of record QAOA01004724.1, read on the forward strand.
TAGGTAGCTGTAGAATATATTCAGGAATGGTAGCACCAACCAAAAATTGAGCAACTTCATTGCTGAAGTTATTGCAATTGTGGGTAAGCAAGTTATAAGTTTCAGCTGTGTACCGTGGACTGATTTCCTGCAAATAGATTTCAAAAACATCTTTGGGCACATGTGTGATCCCCAAGTCTACCACTCTTAATGGTGTTCCATAAGGTGTTGATCCAGCAGAACAGTGCTGTATGCCTCCACCAAAGTAATACTCATTACCATAAATCACAATTCCAGTGTGCCTGAGGTAGATAGAAAGTATAGAGAGTTATAACCACCAGATATGCCAACAATAGAAGGGCACAATGAAAGACATTTGCATATCCATCAACAAATATGGGACTAAACCAAATTTCTTAAAAAATAAAATAAAGAGGAAATACGATGGAAATCAATTAATCATATGCTAACTAACTAGTTATGCATTCCTAGACCATGCCAACTATCCACCTAACTTCCAATGAAATGGATACAATGAAAAATAAATGATATCAGTGAAGGTAACACTCACATTAAAAACAGTTACCACATCCCTTGAATAGAGTTTTCTAGCAGATAATAAATCCAACTATTTTGGCAATCAAGGACATACTATTCTAATCCAACAAAATGAAGCACTAACCATACTCCCTCAATAGCTTTCCCCAAAAAAGACGTTGAAAGCTGGCGAGCAAGTCCTTGACTTAGGTCATATACGTTTAGGGTAACCCTGTGACCCTCCTGCAACCAGTTATAGCAATAAGCGCATAAATTATTGCAAAGTAAGAAGGAAGCCAAATGGTGAAAAATGGATGAAACGACATCTGCTTAAATCAAAAAGTTTACATACCTCAGCCATCTGCTACAGTTGTATAGAATTAGTAAGCGGCTTTGAGCACTTTCAGAGTATCGTAAGCCTTCCAACAGGACCGATTAGGATGACCTAATAGAATCAACATTGAAGCTTAATACGATAGCTCATGGAACAACCAAACAAGATAAACTTTATAAAACCTATAAAAATATGAGAGATACTATTCCCAATTGTCTAACAAGTCTAAAAGATGCAGATACTATGGGCAAACATGTATAGAAAGAGGAAAAATGGGAAACCAATATATCAAGAAATGCCAATTCCTTCCACTCTTCCCCCTCACTTTCTCATTTACCAAAATCATACCCTTTAAACAACTTTTCAGGCAAGGAGTTTCTGTTTAGCAGCATATGCCAGAAATATAAAATTTTGATAATTTGACAATTCCATTCTCTCTCATCCAAACTTCAAAATAAGGTGAAGAAAGAGCATAGGAGAATGTTATAAAAATTCAACAAGGAGACCACCTTGCCTGAAACAAGGTTGCTATTTCAGAAAAAAACCAAACTTCCAGAAAAACGAAAAAAAAAAAAAAATGAGCAATTCAATCCCCACATTCTCCCAAAATTCGCTAACGCTCTACGAGAAACACATACCCATTCGTAATCCGAATAAAAATATTATAATTTGAACCTAAAAACCAAACCTTTTGGACAAATAGATTCTACCCCCGAGTTTCCAATTTTGAAAAATCCAAATCCTACAGATCTAATACAAAATGGGTCTCCCAAATTAAAGATGACNCGAGAAACACATACCCATTCGTAAGCCGAATAAAAATATTATAATTTGAACCTAAAAACCAAACCTTTTGGACAAATAGATTCTACCCCCGAGTTTCCAATTTTGAAAAATCCAAATCCTACAGATCTAATACAAAATGGGTCTCCCAAATTAAAGATGACTGAAAAATTACCTTCAAACACAGACATTTAGAAAGAAAACAAAAAAGAAAAACCAATCGCCTTCACAAATATTCTTCAACCATTCCAACAATTCAGGATTTTTCACATTACACAAAATTCGAATTTTTCAATAAATTCCTAAATAAAAGAGAGAAAGAGAGCAATGAGGTACCTGAGAAAGAGAGGAAAAGAGCAGCGAAGGCAAGGCCAAGAGTATTACTGTATGGCTTCTTTGTGTTTCTCTCTTGCGAGTTTACGTGGGACAAAGGAGCGTTGGAAGAACCCCTGTTCCTTTTAAATTCTCTACGACTACCCCTTTTCTCATTTGGTTTCCTCTATGACCTTCTAGAACCTACTGACCAATATTTAAACGCCACGTGTTTCCTCGTTTACTTTTATATCTTATTTTTTGGTCGGAGCGGCTCGGTTTGGCGTTTCTCGACGTTTCGATTTTCAAAATCTGACTTCGCTGTTAAATAAGCGGTTGGGGATTTTACGTCTGCGTCAGTCAGGTATTGCCGAAGCTGACGTAGCTACCGCCATGGCCCGCGTGAATTTCGTACCAGGCGCGCGGTGTAGCCCATGCGATGGGGCGAAGCAAGTCAGAAGCTTCATAACTCATAACTAAAGTCAATAAACACATAGTAAACTATCATATTTTTATAAATTAATCCTTAAAAAATATTTATTATAAAACAATTTTTATTTTTAAGATTTTTTTAATAAATCAGTCTACCATAACACAAGGGATGTGCAAGATCATCTTGAAAAATTTAGTCTTTCGTTGGCTCCAAGATTCTTGATCCGATAAAAAAACAAAAAAATAATAATAATAATTTCACAAGTTTTAGTTGATAAAATTAATAATATAATTGAAATATCATTATAAGGTATGAAAAATCGAGTACATCAGCTAGTTTTCACACGTTAAAATTAAGTTTTTTTTTTGTAGGTGTGCTTCTATGTGGCTATCCTTGGCCAATCTTTTCCTATAATTATTATTAAAAAATTATCAAAAAATAAAATTAATAATTAAAATTATTTATATTATTTATTTTATTTAATAAATATGTGCCATTTATCAAATACATAACATAAATATTTTAGTGGGTAGTTAAACATGTGATTTTTTTTTTTATGAGGTGATCTTTTCATTTTTTTATGTGAAATTAATTTTCAATCAAGCTTCAACATGTACCAAAATTAGGTAAATTGGCTATAATAATATAGTTTTACAAATTATTTATTCAAAAAATATTTTTTAAATTATTTATTTAAAATAAGTAATTTTAAATATTTTATTATTATTTTAACTAAAATAAAACATGATTTATCAATATAAAGTGTATATAAATTAAATACACTTTAAAATATTTTTTCTAAAAACGTATTTATTATTCACTAAAAATGAACATAAAAAAAATAAAAATAAAAACACCATTTACAAGTAAAACGTTTTCAACCCCTCCCCCCTGAAGCGTGTTCCCACCTCCGGTAAAGCGTGTTCACCCCTCCCGGCGCTTCATTACTTATTCAACCCCTTTACTTTTTTTTTCCCAATAAATTAAAAGTAAATTTTTGGTAAGATAAAATATACGTAAGAACATACGTAGCATGCTTTTGTCCACGAATGAGCAGCCCTTTCTCACATTCTTTGTTGTTCATTGTTGAACCTTGAGATATACTGGTAAGCAAAAGCAGTGGTCCAAAAACTAGACGGGGGGCGGGCAGGAGGGGGGGGTTGGTGTTTGTGAACAGGCTTGAGGAGGATTTGGATCCAGTCATGTCACTTGAGTCATGTTGTTTAGATCTGAGCCGTCCATTCCATTAAAACTCATTTCAACCATTAAATATTAATGTGTTTTAATGGTTGAAATGACTTTAAATGGAATAGACGGCTTAGATTTAAGCAACATGACTCAAGTTAACATGACTGGATCTCTTCCCGCTTGAGAAGGGGTTGAAAACGCTTTACTTATAAAGCATGTTTCTTTCATGTTTTTTTTCGTTTATTTTTAGTGAATAATAGACACATTTGTAGAAAAAATATTCTAAAATGTATTTAATTTATACACATTTTATATTGATAAAACATGTTTTACTTTAACTAAAATAATAATAAAATATTTATTTTAAATAAATAATTTGTAAAACTGTATTATTACAATCAATTTGTCCCAAAATCATGCCTTTTTTTTTTCGAGAGGATATCTCACATACACTTAATGCATTTATTTCAATGCACCCAAATAATATGATATCACAAATAAAATTGATAACTAAATTTATTTATACTATTTTTTTAGTATTTTCTCATGTTATTATATTTAATTTATATTATTTATTTTACTTAATAAATATGTGCGACTTATAAAATTCTCAACCTAAATATTCATGAGGTGGTCTCTACATGTTGGTGTGGGACTAATCTCCACTTGGATATGCCATGGCCTTTAGGCTCTGTTTTAAAGTTTAAAGTGAGGGGAAAACAAAGGAGAGGAGAGAAAAGAGAAAAAAATGAAGGGATTTTTATATATTTTATTTGGATAATTAAAATGAGCAAAATAAGAAAAAATGAAAGAAAAAATAAAATTTTATAATTTTACAAATTTATTTTTTATTTATAAAGTAAATATATTTAATATAAGATTTAATAATGTTATCTATATAATATTTAAAAAAAATTAAATAAATAAATAGAAGTATAATAATAAACTACTATTTTTTTCTCTCTAAATCTCTAAAATTAAATGAACACAAAAGTAAAAATAAAAAAAAAATGTGAAATTTTAAGGTTACTTATTTATTTCCTTTTTTTTTTAATCTTAAACTTTTAAAGAAGAAGATTAACACATTTATTCCTTTTATTTTCTTTCTTTTTTCCTGCAATTTTAACTTCCACACAAACACGGATTAAACTCCTCACATTACTTCACCCCGTATGAACCTCAATTTGTCAATTAAGCCACATCCGGTGCTTATACATTCCCAAATTGAAATGATGTGATATCTGCTACTAAATAATTAGCCTTATAAAAATAGTCCCCAAATTGAAATAAAAGCGCACCGTTTCTGATGCTGGGAAAGGAAACATTCGGAGGCGCCATATCTCCCTCCAACCCAACGTTTTCCCCAAAACCAAAACCCCCTTGATCCCCAAACCCTAATCCTCAAAACACTGAAATAGGGGAATCGAATCCATTGAAGAAAAACACATCTTTCAGGTAGTCAAAGGAATCCTATGGCTCTGGGAGGACCAAGCCTACTAGGAAGCAGAAGAAGAAGCAGAAATTGTCTTGAAGCCGCTGCCCATTCCTCCGCTGTTAGTCATTCATTTTCTGCCTTTCCCATTCTTAAATTTCCTTTCTTTTTTTGTGCCATCTCTTAAATTTCCTTTTTCACCACGTTTATTCCGTAGAAATTTGATTATGTTTAAAGGGGTTATGCATTCCCAATTTGATTATTATAGTTTGACTTGACTCGCTCCGTTGAAACTTGAAACGGTTTTTCTAATTTTCTGTGCTTATTGAAAACAATAGATAATTATTTTTAGGGGCATTGGCATTTTGGTATTTGATGGGCATCTCCAAATAGGGGCATTTTAGTAATTTAATTATTTTGATTGGAATGGTTGGAGGGGTTTATCCCAATTGGCAAATTGTATTTGGAGAAAAGGGGATGGAAGCTGAAGTTATGGGACGAAAAAACCTATTTTGCCTAATAATTTTTAGGGGATTGTCATTTTAGTATTTGATGGGCATCTTCCATTAGGGGCATTTTAGTAATTTAATTATTTTAAGGGTAATAATAATATTTTATGGGTATAGTCAATTAGGGGCCTTTTAATAATATAGTGGCGTTTTAAAGTAATCCAAACTGATTACTTTTTTATTAAATTTGATTGATGAGGCAGGTATATATGTATACATTAGTGCAAAACAGCAACTTAACGTGCCACATAAATAAACCCATTAAGCTCTAACAGATGAGCTTAACCGTGTATCAACCGTGTACCAAGCGTGTACCAACTTAGGGACTATTTTGGCACAAAAAATTTCCTGATACTAAAGTGGAAAGCTAGAAATCCTTAGAGATCATAATGATAGTTTTCTCTTTTATATTTTGATGCTTTATGGATTGCAGAAATCCATCTATGAATCCTTATTTATTCATTCAAATTTGTCCTCTTTAGGTTTCCATAATAATGGTATAGAAGTTAGCATCTTTGTGACCTTTCCCCTCCAAAACTCCAATAGAGGGACTTTCTTGCCCCTTACTCTTCAAAGTAGGCATCCTTTTCAGAGTCAATGGCGGCATTGAAGAACTGGGTGCGTCGAATCCTGAGAAGTTTTGCATAATTTGGGATGATTATTGCTATAGCAGTCTCACCAGCCATGATGCAAAAGAAAAAGAAACAAAGAGTTGGAGGAGAAGGACAAGGATGGGTGACCCAGAAGAGAAAACAAAAAGATGAGGAAGAAGGAAGGAAGGGAGATGGACATGGAGAGAAGAGCCGCGTCTGGCAAGATCTTCCAGCAGAGCTACTTGAACTCATTCTACAAAGGTTAAGCATAATAGATTACCTCCAATGTCGTGCCGTGTGCTTGTCTTGGAGAATTATGGTTGCTAATGCTATAGCAAGCAAGTGCTGTCCTCGTGCACCACAATTTCCATTTGTGTTGCTCTTTCCTCCCAACTACTCTGATGAAGATTATCACCTTTTAAGCCTAAGTGAAGATAGACTCTCCACCATGAGGAGTAAATGGCCTAGTGGTGTCACTTGTGCTGGTTCAATAGAGGGTTGGTTGATCATGAATTTTATTGCCTATTGTTTTGAAGACCTTATTCTCTCTAGTTTTACTTACTTTCTGAATCCAGTATCTGGTGCCAGGATTATGCTCCCAACAACATCAATCTCTTCAATCTCTTCATTTCCAAAAACTTATCCAAAATCTGGGTTTACATTTTCATGTAAAGTAGTTGCTTCTTCTGTACCAGATTTTCCAGAGTGTCATGTGGCAACTCTATTTTATTGTGTGACTACTAAGAAGCAGCAGCTAGCATTCTGTCGAGTTACAGACAAATCATGGACGGTGATTAATGAGCCTCAAGGAGCAGGGTGCTTTTCGGATATCGCCTTTTATGATGACAAGTTATATGCTGTGGCCATAAATCCATCAGATTTTGTGATGGTTTTTGACCTTAGAGATCCCAATGCTGTCTTAACCAAATTAGTTATGCTTGATCCCAAGCCAGTTCCTAGAGTAGGTGCTAGGTTGATAGCGAGTGAGCATGAGCATCGGACTGATATTGAAAGGATTTTATTGGTGAAAGACACTACACGAGATGAGTTATTGCTAGTTTTTCATCTTGTTGATTATATTCTGAGACTTGGCTCTAAACTTTCACGAGATTATGTCCTTCCACCACAGACAAAAGGATTTCGTGTGTTCAACTTGGACAAGAGTGGCTCCCGATGGGTGGAAGTTGATAACTTGGGTGATCGCTCATTATTTTTGGATAAGCAAAGTTCGAAAGTGATTTCTACTACTAATCTCAATGGTTCAATGGAGTCAATTAAAGGCAATTGCATATATTTTGCTCTTAATTTTACATGCTCTGCATATCCATCATTGGCGCGTGATATTGGGGTTTTCTCCTTAACAGATAGGAGCATCAAGCATATTTCTCTCAATTCCTCATTCCAGATCCAAGCTCCAACTCTTTGGTTTACACCCTGCCCTTGGTAAGATAACAATGCTAATATTTTTGCATGTTTCTGTTTGCTGGAATAAAATGGTTATTGAGCTAGTTCATTTCAATTGTCAAGTGGGTTTGTAGATGTAAAGTGTAGAACTAGTTTCCTGCTTTCTTTTTATTTCCTTTTTCTTATACTTTGTTTTCATTGTAAATTATAACCCTTTTGATGTTAATTAAGAAAGGTAGTCCAAGAAACAATTATTATGTAATTTTCCTATGCATAATTATGAGCTCTATAGACTAAATGTATAAAAAAATTATTCACATCACACTCTCTGTTACTGCTTACCATGCAATCTGAGAACTATGAAGGAGTGTGAAAGTGCAATAAAAGTTTATCTTTTTCTTTTGTAAGCATTGTAAGGAAACCTGAGTGATGAAGAGATTGTAGGCATGTTGTATTGGACCTCTTGTTTGAGAATTTGATCTGTCCTTGATTCATTGCCTACTTTCTTGGGCAATTACCAACTGTTTTAGGAAGATTATATGTGCCTAGCCATAATTATTTTCCGATAAGATCTTATTTAAAAGGTCAGTTTATATTATTTAGTCAAANAAAAGTTTATCTTTTTCTTATGTAAGCATTGTAAGGAAACCTGAGTGATGAAGAGATTGTAGGTATGTTGTATTGGACCTCTTGTTTGAGAATTTGATCTGTCCTTGATTCATTGCCTACTTTCTTGGGCAATTACCAACTGTTTTAGGAAGATTATATGTGCCTAGCCATAATTATTTTCCGATAAGATCTTATTTAAAAGGTCAGTTTATATTATTTAGTCAAAGCAAATTAATTATGGGAAGAACAACAATGCTTTTAGTATTAGATATGGTAGTGTAGCCAAATTTCTGGGCGAGAAGGCTGTTCAAGATGCTAAATTCAAAGGTGTTTATACAGAAGTTGATAGCTTTGGAATTACAGTTGCTAATATAGCAGCATGCACTGTACTCTTGCAACTCAACTTGCATTAGTGGTGCTCTTGTTTCCCCAATACTCTCATAAGGATTATCACCTATTATACCCTGAGCAAGGATGAACTTCTACACCATCTCAACCAAATGGGCAGTGTAATGTAATTTGTGTTGATTCAATGGGGAGGTGGTTGATGATGAAATTTAATCATTAATTTCACAATGGTGGTGTACCAAAAATTCTTAGATACATATGAAATAGTTGTCTCACAAGATACAAGAGTGAGACATCACCAGTCTCGAAAAGACACCGCAATGGTTGAGCACTTACTACTTCAATGTAGAGGTGCGAGATTTAAATTTCATTAGAAGCTAATAGGGTCGGATTTTGAAAAAGATAGACTACTCCATATTGTGTAATATCCGATAATTTAAAAAAAANAAAAAAAGTGAGGGACTTGCAATAGCATGGTTTTTTGTTTATTTTGTGGTAAAAATGTACAGAAGAATTTCTATTATATTTAGTAAAGGTTACACAAGAAATCTATTTAATATTAATCATGAAGATTATAATATTTAATGATTTACGTAAGAATGTCGTGTCAACCACTGAAAAATTATCTGTGTGCCCAAAACAGCATGCTGGTGAAGTACACAGGTAAATCACTTGACAAAAGGAAAAAAAAGGGAATTGGATGTCGTTAACACGTCCCTCCATTAAACATCGAACAGCTTGTCATCCTAATACGATCCACGCCAGCCTACTTTTTACAGCTGAAGGCGCGTGAAGGAACGCGCCCATGCTTTTTCCCTGAAGACCCGTTCGGTGTTTAATCGCTCGCGGGTTCCACCCCCTAACGACCCCGTGGTGGGCCACGTCACCAAACCTTCACACTAAAACACGATCGCTTTCACTTCGAACCTAATTCCTCTTTATTTTTCGATAACTGCATTGCAAGATCTAATGCAAAAGTTAACTGAAAATTTGTGAAAATTTAAAAGTGATTTTTGATAAAATAAAATTATAAAAGTTAATTATTTAGTTAAGAATAGCATCATTTTTAACACACTTTCAATAAATTTTTCCTGCTAGGCCAAAAAAAAAGAGTAATTTTTCTTGGTGAAATTAATTTTTATTCTAACATTGAAATTAAAATTAGTTCAATTGGATAAACAAGAAGGTCCTCAATTTGAATTTTGCTAGTGATTATTTGCTATTAAAAATCCACTAATTGTTGCACCTCTTGCCCTATTTATCTCCTATTTTTTTGTTACCAAAAAAAGTAGTAAATAATGAACATTAGTGTTATAATAGTATTATTTGTATATATGATTGATTATATGAGTCATAATTTAAATTAAGCTAAATTCACTTAAATTTTAATTAGAACTATTTAATTATTTTATATTTCTAAAATTTTATGTATTTCTACATCATGTGCATAAAACAAAATTTTGTTTTCGAAATATAATAAAACTCTTACACTTTTAAAAGATGTTAAGAAGGTGTAAAATTAATTTAAATGATTTTTTGATATTTAAATATAAAATTTATAAATCTTAACAATAATCTCAATATTACTCGATTACAAATTATTTAAAATAGTAAATTTAAAGTTTTATTTTTTTTAGCTAGAGGGACTAAATTCAGATTATCGGATAAAGAGGTATGAAAGGAAAAAAGAAAAATAGACCCTATAATTACTCGCTTTTATGTTACCGAACCTAATTAACAGAATCACGTCTCTCGGAGTCCGAACCTGAGCTTCGGTTCCTTCGTAATTTTTGTCTCCTTAAAATATCTCCTCCTCCGATTCTCGTTCTACTTTTTTCTTTCACTGTTGAAAGTTGGAGCTGTTCAACTTCAGTGGCACACAAGCAAGAAAGTTCCATCCTATTTTTCTCAAGAAATTTTCTCGGCTTATATGTACGTACTCGTTTGGAAGTACATGAGATTCTGTGGTTTCAGATCACTTTCACCGTATGTAACTCAATAATTTTGCAAAGAAAGGATTTTTCTTTGTTTTCTTTTCCTTAATTGGCTTGAATTATGCCCAACTTTGCTTAATTTGTTTTCGTGCGGTGTGTAATAGGTTTTCAATTGGTGGAAAGCTTCTGGGTCGGTGGTGTAAACTTTGATCCAGTTCAGTGGTACGATTTGAGTTCAATTGTCAAAGCTAAGCTGAATTATGCAATTTAATTTTTTTTTCTTTTCTCATTCTTTTGAGGGAATTAAGAGGGAAAATATTTGTCTTTAAAGCGATTTAGTTGGCAAGGATAGTCAATTTGAGCTCAGAATAGCCTTTAGAAGGTGTAATTGAACAAAAGAAAATCAATCTTTTGAAGTGTAATTGAGCTCTATATTGGATAATTCTCAAAAGTATATGTGTTTTCTTTGCAGACAAGGAAGAAGATTTTTGGAAATTGAGGCTGTGTGTATGAAGTCCAGTATGGCGCAGAGTAACTGGGAAGCTGATAAAATGTATGTAACTTTATAAATTCTGGGCTGCTTTCTCTCTACGTTTCTTTCTTCTTTCTTCTCTGGGCTTTTTCCTGACTTATTATACCTTGAGAAACATATCATGTTGATGTTTACCCTCTTCCTGTTTTTTTTTTCATCCGACAGGCTTGATGTTTATATTCATGATTATTTGTTAAAAAGAAAACTACACGCCTCTGCAAAAGCTTTTATGACTGAGGGGAAAGTTGCCACGGATCCTGTGGGTAAGTTTGTTGATTATACTTCAAAATATTATAGCTTGCCTCTCTTCCATGCAACCATGTATGCTAAATAAATTTTATTTATGCATTAGGTTAAACTGCTTGCTTCTTTATCGTGACATGTCTAGTTTAATGGGACGTTATGCATAAGTTTACAATAGTATATATGCCAAAGGCAGTAGAACAATTAGGAATATGAGTTGTATCTTTTGGTTTTCAACAGCAATTGATGCTCCTGGAGGATTTCTTTTTGAGTGGTGGTCTGTCTTTTGGGACATATTCATTGCAAGGACAAATGAGAAACATTCTGAGCCTGCTGCAGCTTACATTGAGGTGATCTTTAAAGTGTAACAACTGTACTTTTTTAAAAAAAAATTGGGAGAAAACTGGATCTTATATGGATTGCCATGTTACTAGACCCAGCAAATGAAGGCCAGAGAACAACAACTTCAGATGCAGCAATTGCAACTCATGCAGCAGCGCAATGCACAGTTACAACGAAGAGATCCTAGTCATCCTGCTCTTGGCGGTTCCTTAAATGCCATAAACTCTGAAGGAATGTTGGGGCAGCCACCAGCAAGTGTGTTGGCCTTGAAAATGTATGAAGAACGAATGAAACATCCTCAATCAATGGACTCAGAGGCATCTCCAACTCTTCTTGATGCCAATAGGATAGCCCTTCTCAAATCAGCCACCGGTCATCAAGGGTAAATTTGCATTGCTTTTATAGTTATGTTAAATGCGTTATTAAATTATTTAACAACATGGGCTGGGTCATTAATGTTTTGGGTTCTTGTTACTGGTTCAGCCAGTTGGTACAAGGTAATTCAGGGAATATGTCCACTGCATTGCAGCAACTTCAGGCACGAACTCCCCTTACCTCTGTAAGAACTACATGCTATGTTTTCCATTTCATGTTCCTTTTCTGCCATTTCCAATTTTCCTCTCATTTCTCTTCCACCATGATAAGCAACTTGGTATGTGGAGTTTGTAGGATATTAAAGCAGAAGTTAACTTAGGTGCCACTCCAAAGAGTTTGCCTATGGATACATCAGTATATAGACAAGCAATTTTGCAGTCAAAATCTGGATTAGGCAGTGCAGGTGACATTACTGGACCCATCTTGCTTCAATATTTCAGTTATACCGTAATAAACTGCAAAGTGTTGAACTGTGTTGATACTTCATTTCCTTGAGACTAAGCTTAAAATATCTTTACTTTTACTTCATAAATGTCAGTGAAGACCATTAAGATGATGCTTGAGAAAATGTGATGATGGTAAATGGATAAGGATGGTAACTGAGATTTTGTATCGATGTGGGACATGAATTTTTAACCCAAAATGGCTTTGAATCAAATGTCTAAGTGAAATAAGATCAGGAAAATTTATTTATAGAATGTCCAGCATTAAATCCTTCGGAAACAATTATGCGGCCTAATTGTGTTAGCGGGTAAACTCTTCTAATATTGAACATTTTGAATTTGCTGATTATACCAGCATAATGTTTTACAACTAGTCTATGAGGAAATTCCAACCACCAGAAATTGTTAATTTCTGCTATGTTGATGTTCAGATGTCTATTTTTTTTTCATCTTTTAATGGTATCTATAAGTCTGTCTTTGTTATACCTTGTTCCATGGTAAATTGTGTATCTCTTCAAGTCCCATTTAGTCCTTAAATGTCTGATGATAATAGTAAAGATGCCTGGGTGAAACATCTACTGAGAGAAAGATCCTTTGGTCGCTTAAATTGCTTGAAGAAAGGCTGCTGTAANTATCTATAAGTCTGTCTTTGTTATACCTTGTTCCATGGTAAATTGTGTATCTCTTCAAGCCCCATTTAGTCCTTAAATGTCTGATGATAATAGTAAAGATGCCTGGGTGAAACATCTACTGAGAGAAAGATCCTTTGGTCGCTTAAATTGCTTGAAGAAAGGCTGCTGTAAGCTGGTTGTCTATGAATAAATGGAGAAAGTGTTGACCGTTACCTTTTATATTCTGAATGGTCAGATTGTTAGCCTTCAGTTTTCTCACTTGTTTGTGTCAAATGGTTCTTTTCCAGCATTAGCAGTCTGGTTTTTAATGTAGTGTCAATGTTGATCTCTTGAGAGACTTGCCTCATGAATTTTACATAATAAGGCTACTTGGGATTGTTATCCCGTATTTAGTGGGGTATATCAAACATTGATGGAACCATCCTAATGATTGTTTTTTGATCATCCTTCAGGATTAAATCAAGGAGTCACAGGTCTTCCACTTAAGGGTTGGCCTCTAACTGTAAGTTGCCTGTTGTCTTCAGTAATTCTGCTTTTGTAATCAGATTAGATGTGTTAAAATCCTTGAGAGTGGAATGTGATCTATCGCTTTGTACAGGGAATTGATCAACTACGGCCTAGTTTAGGCGTACAAGTTCAGAAATCTAATTTGACAACCCAAAACCAATTTCTTTTGACGTCACAGCAGCAGCAGGTCTTGGCACAGGCTCAGGCACAAAATAACCTTGGAAATTCTGCTAATTATGGTGATATGGATCCCCGTAGACTTAGTTCTCTGCCTCGAGGTAACTTGAATGCAAAGGACGGACAGTCCACCAGGAATGAAGGATCTATGTGCTCCCAAGTGCAATCTGGTTCCCCTAAGGTTGGTACAGCTCTTTAAATATTAGAAAATATCAAAATACCAATTAGGAGGACTAACATTCAAAATTTGCATGCATCATAACTTACACATGAATGACATCATATATGTAGTCTTCCAAGAGATAAAACATCCTTTGAAGTCATGGAGGGAGCCAAATAGAAGCTTTTCGCTTCAAATGAATCAGAATCCACTGAAGGGGATTCATATGCTTAAGAAGCTATGTCCACAAAATTTCCTCTTTTTTTATAGAGTGACTAAGTGAACACTAGCATATCATTTTATCATTTTGAAACGTATGTGCCCACTGCCCAGCCACCATAGCACATTTCAGCCAGTAGACAAATCTGGCTTATCCCTTGAAGGAATATATTTGCACCACACAAAGTAACACATTACTGTTAATAATGCATCTCCTTCCAAAATAGCCAATTAGCCTCATACAAATACACCCTGTAAATAAACGTCTTGGGCAGTACCTAGTGTGGTTCCAGTCCACTACTTGAATGATGCTAAAGTCCTATTGTTTCCTTGACCATGAAGATGTATTAGGAAATAAAAGCATAGAATGAGTCAGTCTCCTCAAAATAGTCTGTGTCAATGTGAGGTTTGTTCCTTTTGCCAAGTAATTGCATCTGCAACCAGCCAAACACTTCCAAAAATGCCCTCCAAGGCTAATGTCATTTGCTTAAACAGAAAACCTAAATGTAATCCGAGATAGGACCTAGGAAAGCAAGTTTACCTCCAGGTTCCAATTCCAACTCATCTATGTTAGGAGTTTCACCAGACAGTGCCTAATTCACTCTTCCACAAGCATTGCTGTAAATGTGGAACAGCTTCACATCATGAGAAAGTACAGTGAAAAGACCCAACTTTCACATGTCTGCTTGACAGAATATGATTGTTTTATGAGCAAACGAGGGTTGGATATCTGTATAGAGTTGTCTCCGACACAATGCAAAAAAGACTATGTCTCTTGATGGAAAATAAATGTATCTGATGAAATTTCAGGTTGCTCTTATTATTCAAAACTAATTTTCCAAATGTGCTGAAGTAGTCTTAGAACCTTGGAGCCTTCTCAGTAACTACCTTCCAAATCAATTTGCCTATAAGTTGAAATTTGACCTCCCACTACAGGAGTTAGTGAGGCTGTGTTAGCAAAAAGGTTCTGTATTATGATTTGCTTCGTTATAACTCCGTGGATGAAACCATGAAGGGTTTCTTTGATAGATATTGATATTGATAACGGAGTTCATGGGTAAGTCAAATGTCAATCATTTCTATGCCAAGATATGTGGACAAATGCTATAAACTTATGCCCTTCATGCCTGCCATTGGTTCAGAGAAAAGTTGTGCAAACATGCTTGTCTTACGGAATTAACAAATAAACAAGAAATAAATATGCGCTTACCACATATGTATATTATCTTTATTCTCTTCTTGTAAAGGTTGTCATTTACACCTATTTTAAGTTGGTAATCATCTTCATTTTTCAGCCTCTCTTGCATGATAAAATTTGCAACATAGTAGACTTTCTAAGTCATTTTCTTACTTCTGAGTCTTTACTGGGTGTCTGGCAGATGAAGATGGCCCAGATGCAACACTCTTCATCTCACCAAGAGCAATTGCAGCAGCAACTACAGCAGGTTGTGCTTAATTTGACAGGACCTTTTCAGGGATTGTAGCTAAATGAGCACAATACCCAGCCATCCATCCTAAGCTATTTGACCAAAATCATCTTTTTCTTTTTTTATATTCATTCAGGGGTGGAGAAGGGAAGAGAAGAGGGGTGTGGGAAGCATGCATATGTTAACTTACTACCTTAATACATTATCTCTTGCCATTAGATTCATTTGCAATGACTATGTTTTTTTCAATTTACTTATTTCCCCGTAGTTTTCTATGCTAATTAACATCCAATCACTGCTTTGTCATCAGTTGACTATGTTTTTTTCAATTTACTTATTTCCCTGTAGTTTTCTATGCTAATTAACATCCAATCACTGCTTTGTCATCAGAATAACAGAAAAAGGAAACAGCATTCTTCTTCTGGGGCTGCCAATAGCACTGGTACTGGAAACACAGTGGGTCCTTCACCCAATTCACCACCATCAACACACACACCTGGTGACGGAATAAATACAGCAAGTAGCATGCAGCATGTTAACAGTGTGCCAAAGAGCTTGATGATGTATGGTACAGAAGGGACAGGAGGCCTTGCATCTTCTTCAAATCTTCTGGTACGTTATATTAATGGGTAATGCTATGGTGTATTTTACAAAATGATATAAGCCGGTACCATTGGTAATTTTCTTTTACAAAAGTTTGTACATTTTATGAATAATTGGGTTACTTTTTTTCTTTTAATACAAGTGTAAGTTTTTTGGGTGGTACAATAAATTATGTTTTAAAGAAGTTACAAATCTTTGTAAAAAAAATTGCAAATTGCGCTAGTGTGCATTTTTTTTCTAAATCACACCATAGTCAGACTCAGTCCCTATATTAATTATTTTATTGTCTGGGCGATGATAAAAAATCATGTTGCATGCACATATTTGATATGCATTTAGATCAGTTGTATTACAGCTATTTTGACCTCTATGGCTTACTTTTCTTACAGTCTGGCCCTTTGACCTGCCATTAAATTAAACTTAAGTTATTATTGGGTGGAAAGTTTCTCTTTGATTAAGCATTGATCTTCATAGCATCCATGTATTTTGTGATATGGAATTCACAAGTTGTATAATTGTCATGTTTGCATTTCTGACACTAGTTCATAAAGCAGGAGGACATGGAACGATTTGGAGATGTTGGTACCTTAGAAGATAATGTAGAGTCCTTTCTATCAAATGATGGAGGAGATGGTGGTAATCTCTACGGAACAGTAAAACCAAGTCCGGCTGAGCACCAAAAAGAGTCTTCGAAAGGTAACCTTTATGGCTTTATCTCTTCTGCATGTGTAAAGGTATTAAGGGAAAGAACCCTTGACCACATTCTTCAGTTCAGGTTTCACCTTTGCTGAATTTGGTTGCATAAGAACAAGGAACAACAGCAAAGTTACATGCTGCCATTTCTCTTCAGATGGAAAGTTGCTTGCTAGTGCTGGACATGACAAGAAGGTATTTTGTTTGCAGAATTAAGACAATGGCATTAATGATAGTTGAGCAAATTTTCATATAATCAGAAATACTAACCTGCATTTATTTTACTTTTTCCCTTGGCATGTATTAGGTTGTCCTCTGGAACATGGACAATTTACAGACGGAAAACACTCCTGAAGATCACAAATCAGTCATTACAGATGTCCGTTTTAGACCAAATTCGTCTCAGTTGGCAACAGCCTCAGTTGATAAAACCGTGCGACTATGGGATGCTGCCAATGTAACAGCCTTTTCCTAGTCTTCCTAGAACTTAGGTTTACCTTGTGCATCTTATGTTTAAAATTTGCAATCTGTATTCCAGTTTTTGGAGGCTTTGTTCCCTGTGTTGATATAACATTATTTTATCTTTTGCAATTCTCCTACACTATTGTGATTAACTCTTTTAAGTTTTCAATGCAGCCAACCTATTGTCTGAAAGAATATAGTGGGCGCAATTCACCTGTTATGTCTCTCGATTTCCACCCTCAGAAGACTGATCTTTTCTGTTTCTGTGATGGTGACAATGAAATTCGCTATTGGAATATTAACTCATCCTCCTACACCCGTTCATCTAAGGTTCTTAAAGTGAACACATTATATCATATTCTCTTTGAACATTTTAGTATTTATCTCTGAAATTATTTTTAATTGTTCCAGGGAGGTACTGCACAAGTGAGGTTTCAGCCTAGACTGGGACGTCGATTGGCAGCCGCATCTGATAAAGTAGTGACAATATTTGATGTTGATACTGACCATCAAATATTCTCATTACAGGTATATTCTATATATGTCCTTGTTCATCTATACTGTATATAAAGCAAATTATCCGTTTTGGTCGCTGTCTCCAAATTGTTATGGTGCCAATCCTGAATCTCTTTTAAACAAAGCTTAATAAGCTCATATAATCCTAGAATTAAATAAAACTGGAATCCTTATCCTCACATTTTATGGTTACTCTTGTTACGAAAGTTTCAAACTAAATGGATTCATTATACTGGAATTTTTCCATTTCCTCTCTGTATCTTTCTCTTTCTCTCACTTTCTACTGGTCCCTTCTCTCTCTTCCCCTCCTTTTTAATCTATTTTTTAGCTTAAAGTTATAATTATTTTACTATAGTATGAGTAAGTAATTTAAAAAGGTGAATCATCATGCACATAAGACTAATATTTGTAAGTGGAATTAAAGTTTGGTTACCTTCGAGAATAATGATGCAAATTCCTTTTAAGATTTAGTAGTTAAATCCTTTGTCTTTTATAGGGTCATCCTGAAATGGTGAACTATATTTGCTGGGATGCAAATGGAGATGTCCTGGCATCTGTGAGTCAGAACTGGGTAAAAATTTGGTCACTGACCTCAGGCGAATGCATTCAGGAGCTCAACTCCAGTGGGAACCAGTTTCATTCCTGTGTTTTTCATCCAAGTTATTCTACTTTATTGGTGATTGGAGGGATTTCAGTAAGTTCCATTTTCATTATCTGTTGGAACAAACAGTTGGAATTCTGTCTCCTCCCTTTCTATATCTTCATATATTACCCAGAAAAAAAATATATGAATTTGTGATCATCCAGTAGACCAGACTGNATTACCCAGAAAAAAAAAATATGAATTTGTGATCATCCAGTAGACCAGACTGGATGATAATCTTTTTAGATTATTTATGTTTCCTCTGCTTCCTTTTAATTTGGATCAAGGAGTATTTTGAATTCTGAGTTATAGTCCCAAGGGTTTGACCTGGTGGTAAGGATGCAATAAATTCATCCAAACTAGCCAAAGTTTAAATCTTGGGGCCAGCACCCATGGGAATTTTCCCTTGTATACTCCCTGGGGGAATATTGCTCCGACTTGGTCTCGGTGAACAAAAGCTGGCCGAGATATCCGGATTGTTTAACNAAAAAAAAAAAAAAAAAAAAAAATTCTGAGCGATGTCTGCCATGAATTTAGTAAAATCACAATATTTGCTGAGCTGTTGGAAATTTACTATTTTGTGACTCTGTTATGCAGTCCTTAGAGCTTTGGAACATGGCTGAGAATAAAAGCATGACAATCCCAGCACATGAGAATATAATCTCTGCTTTGGCACAGTCTTCTGTCACTGGAATGGTGGCCTCTGCAAGTCATGACAGCTCTGTGAAGTTATGGAAATAAATTTCAGAGTTTAGCTGGTAACATCTCCTATATTCTTTGTACAATTTATTGTTAGTTCACCCAAATCTCCATTTAAAGCAACAAAAGGGTCCGTGGATTTGGTTTGCAATAATCCCAAGTAAAAGTTAGATGCAGTGTACTAATCTGTTATACAATTTAACAGTTTTGAATTATAAATTAATCCCGAGTATTATAACTTAGTTACAGTATACCAACCTCTAATATAATTTTCTGCTTTATATTTGTATTTAATTCAAAATTAATGAAATTGAACAGATAAAATAGCTGTTTTTTGTGTTCCTACTTTTGATTTTTCTGTTCCCCAACAAATATAACTGTTAATGAATTAATCAAATGCCCCTGCCAAGCTACTCCCACCAAATATAGCACATCTTTGACCTAATTAAACACAAAGTTAATCAACTATATAGATTTTCCAATGTTGCTTATTTATGCATTTGATGAGGAATTAACTCTTCCAACACAAATCAGGTACTAACATCATCCATTTTATAAGGAATTTAACTATTTTAACAAAAAAATTATACTAAAATTAGTCCCAAATTTCACATTAAAGAGTGGATAGCATTATTATTCCAGTGTAGTAAGTCCCTTAATCAACACAATTAGAGGTGGGCAAGCCCATCTTGCCAGATTGTCCTAACCCGATCAATTTGGGCTATAGCCATTACAAAATTAGCCGAGGCTATTGGGCTAGGAACTCTCATGCATGTGAAATGTTAGGCTTGTCCATCCAGAATACTACTCTTACAAGATACCACATGAGGTGTAGCTCAGCTCTTCAATCATGTGTTGATTGGGATTACATCCTATTTGTGGTAAGCCTCTCATGTGGACCGGTAATGGCCTAAATTCCCATAATTTTATGTTGTCTCCTTAATGGGAGAATTAAATGAGATACACTAGCCCTAGCCCTAGCCCTAGCCTAACAAGATAATGGCCTACCCCGAAAAAAAAAGATGTACTTTTTTATGTCTATAAGAATATGTATATTGGCAATGGAATACACATGCCTAAGTTGTATCAAATTTAACCAATTAAAGATGCTAATTATGATACATGCTACAAACCGACAACTATAAAGTATCATTTATATCAACATCAAGTCATCAACCACTTGCCAAGAATATCATTGATCTTACCCTTTAAGTAGTAACATTTTAAAAGATTTTCCCACTTAGGAATCCACATTTCGACTGGATTTACCTATTTCGCACCAAAAACAAAGTTATCAAATTATGTTACCATTCCAATAATAGTGGGGCCAAACTTTATAACCCTAAATTTGGTCCCTTCAATTTATTACACTTCCTTCTCAAACATTGTAGTCTACAAAAGATTAGAGACCTCTAGATTTGTAGACTCTATCCTTAATTTGATCATATTAATTTTTTTCTTATTTATGTTGGGTTTTTTTTTCTGAACTTATATTTTTGTTATGAGAACTATTATTCATATTAAATTTTCTAGCAACTTATACAACGTTATTATCAATATTAAATGTCTTAGCTACAAAATATTCTTTAAGATTTAGGTTAATAGTTGTTTAAAAAACAAATGACAAACTACTATTTTGTGAACAAAAGGATAATTGGTTTTTCTTTTTCTTTTTTTTTTATAATTGGAGGCTAGTCTCTCCCTCTTATAAAATTTACCGTTCATGATTTTTGAATTTATAATAGAACAATTAATTAATATATATATTTTTATTGGAATTAATTAATAGTAAAAAACTATTTACACACAAATTATTGCCAGTTTATATTATATATAGATAGACTGAAAGAGTATTTAAATCTAATTAAAGTTATTTAAATATATTTTCTTACATAACCCTGACGACATTATCTTGATTAGTGTGAGATAAGAGAAACAGACGCGAGTATTATAATAATAATAATAATTTATTCACCTTCGTTTCCTTAGTTATATCATCACCTTCTCTTCCTTGACACAAGGTGGTATAATCTAGTGGCAAGGGCTTTGAATATGTAAC
This sequence comes from Cercis canadensis, assembly GCA_003255065.1. NCBI lineage: Eukaryota > Viridiplantae > Streptophyta > Magnoliopsida > Fabales > Fabaceae > Cercis > Cercis canadensis. The sequence continues at coordinate 490,805 of QAOA01004724.1, forward strand.
TGGAGATTCTGGTTCCAGCCTCCTCTCGGTTGAAACGAATAAATTATTATACTTCTCTTCCCTCATCCACTGTTATACCCTTTCTCTCTTTTCTTTGTTCGAGAAATAGAGAAGAACACAATGGAAAATAAAAACGATGTCAGCAGTGAAGGAGAAGAAGAAGAAGGAGAATTATCCGATTCCTTTGTTTGCTGCGTTTGTTTGTGAGTTTCTTTTCCCTTGTCTGGATTGTCATTTTGTTGGGAAAAACAAACACCCCTTTAGCTTTTCTTCAAGGTTGATATTTGTTAATCGGATTTTTATTCGTAATTGATTTGGGTTGAGATCAAAGTTTTTAACTTTAAGGTGATGGTAGCATTTTGAAGTCAGATGATTTCCACCCATTTGGAGTTCGTCTTGATTAAATGCATGGGGCTGAGGAAGAAGAACTAAGATCAAGTCAGAGTGAATTTTTTTTGATTTTGATGTTGAATTTCAAAAATAAGATTTGAGCCCAAACCCAGAATGTGCCTCTTGCAAATTGATAGTGGAATCAAGTAACTAGCTGAATATACAAATTTTTATTTTTGACAAAATATCATGGTCGTTTTGGTTTGTTGCTCTTCTATGCTACGTATGAACTATAATTCTTCATATTTAGGACTTATTCAGATGCTCTTGGGGATTATGTGCTGAATCAAATAAAATTTACAACTACAATCCCCCAACCCCAAGGAAAAAAAAAATAAAGAAAAAAATGCTAAGGGGTGGTGTATAATGTCTTAAGGCTTGTCTCTTCTCTTGTCCTACATGCTGTTTGTCTGTGAACCAAATTTTTTCTTTATCAGAATGTCCTTACTTGAGTTTGCTTTTATGTTGCAGGGATCTAATATACAAGCCCATTGTACTATGTAAGGCAGCATGACTTTTCAGAAAGATTACTAGTATTTTATAACTCTTGATTAATTTACAGATTTCTTTTATTTTCAGCTTGTGGTCACATATCCTGTTTCTGGTGTGTCCACAAATCAATGAATGGTCTGCGTGAGTCTCGTTGTCCAATTTGTAGGCATCCATACTATCACTTTCCAACCATCTGTCAGATGCTTCACTTTTTGCTTCTGAAGATGTATCCTGTTGCTTACAAAAGAAGGGAAAATCAAACTCTAGGTATGTTCCCTTTTTCTAAAGGCTTGTGCATGAGCTTATGATATATACAAGTGTATTGTGCCATACATAGTGGTTGCTTTTGTCAAATATTGGCTTTGAAGATAAGGTCTAGAGAGCGGAGGACATATAAGTCATTGTATTGATATTTTAATTAAAAAATTTACATTTTTCTATGACATTTATTGTCCTTGAGTAGGCAAGGGTAACGGTTATGTTTAGGCTTTTTACACCGTTCCATGTGAGTGCTAAACATTATGATGCATTTAGGTGCAATACTTGTTTTCTATTAGTGGTCTCTTGAGAGATAATAATATAAATAACTAGGTTTAGGGATTATACTCAAGTCTCAATACATGATGTATCTTTTTGTTTCTTATCATTGAGATCTTGAATGCTAACATGGCAGGTCCAACATTTGGTTATCAAGCTCTAGGGTGCTGCTTCTACTGAATTTGAGTTGTTTTCATTCCTGTAGTGGTTGTCCAGCTGTAAAAATTCCTATTGAAGATAAAACACGTACTATATAAGGATATATTTTTTTTTGCAATGAAGAGATAAATTTGCAACTGAAAATTATAGCACTTTGGCTAGATGAGTTGAACTGGTATATGATTGATTGATTGATACACTTATAATTTGAAGGGTATTAAGAAACATGGGAACGGGTGGTAATTGTTGACAGTAGCCACAGAACTCAAAATTTATCCTTTATTAAAGGGTTTGGGTTTGATTCAAAATGGGGGTTGATCTGTTAGATGCAATTAATAAACATTTCAAAATGAGAATTTGTATGGTGTAACCCTTTGAGCTTTTTGTTACTTTTTTGTTTTCAACTAACTTCATGATGTTTCTGTTCATCTAGTGAATCATAGAATTGATATCAGGATTTTCCTTGTGAATTATTACTTTTCTACACTATATTGTGAATCGTAGAATTGATATCCCAATTTTATATTGCATAATTCTTTGAATTTTTTAAGATTGTTAACATGCAAAAGGGATGGGCCATAACTAGGTTGATATCAAGTATTCGACTTGCTATTGCCATGTTTAATTGAAAGGGAATGGAATGATTATTCCTATCGCCTAGAATGGATTGACGATTACATTCCATTTTGGCGTTTGATATGATAGAATAAAATGATTGAAATAAAAATATTTGCTCAATGACAATAATACCCTGAATGCACTAGGCCAATGTGGGAGGTGCACCCTTAAGATCCCTTAGGGAGGGACTTAGTATTGTTAAGCTAGCCCGAGGATACGCTGACCATTAAACCAAAAGTTTCTTTTTTTTTTTTCTTTTTTTTTTTTAGACCATTAAACCAAAAGTTTCTTTTTTTTTTTTCTTTTTTTTTTTGCGTGTGGTGTCATAAGTAAGAAATAATAGTCAATTAATTTTGGATCAATTAATGACATGATATTATTGAGCTTTTAGAAATTATGGAGAATAATTTCCTAAATTAGACTTTTCCCGAAGTAAAGGAATAGCATTACATTCTTGAGTTAAATGCAAATGTTCTCACCGGAAAATGAAAAGCCCTAGGCTTCTTATGTTTTATTGGCTGGTTGAAACAAAAGCCCTTTGTAATGTCATAAGCCATAAATTTCAAATAACAATTCTTTCGTTGAACTTGATTTACTCTAATCCTGAGTTAAGTGGAAAAAATGTTCATAAAAGAAACCTAACTTTAGACTGGCTTTATTAACTGTAGTTAATTCACAGTAACTTGCTAATGTTATTTAATACTTTTCTGGTCAACTTTTGGAAATATTGAAAGATTTTTTCTTTTGGATGGGGGGTTACCTGTGATAAACTTTAGCTGAATGAACAGATTGAAGTTCCTCCCCCCTCCAAAAAACTGCTCTGTTGACTGTGCTCTGTGCCTGTTGTGGGGTTCAGAATCATACAGCATTTTTTAGAAGTACTGAAGCAGGATATGCATGCATAAGTTCCTGCAGCTCTTTGCTTGGAAGAATTAGATTTTCAGCATATTATTTGAATTTTTTTTATTTTAATATGTAATGTATTTTGTTTGTATTCTTTCAATTCTTAGTACTTCTTTGTATACCTCTGGTAAACACAGTTTCGTTTAATAAATTTGCATTTATTATAAAAAGAAAGGAAAATCCTTTTGTCTTCCTTTATGGGCAAAGTTTGAGGATCATTATTCGTGTTTCAGATGAAGAAAATAAATCGGGCTATTACTCACCTCAGTTTGATGCTGATGCATGTGGATCACAAGCTAAATTTCTTTATCCAGGCAGTTCATCTTCCTGCTCTATCATAACTTCGGAGTCCAACTCATGTCCAACATCTTTAATTAGTAGCAGCATGGGATCTTCTGCACATAAGGAGCAATCAGGGTCTGCTTCACATAAACATGAAGAAGACACTATCTATTCTGAACATACATCTGATGGAACTACTGTAGCGATTGGGACTCTGAGTCCTTCTGTTGAAGGAAAAAAATTTCCTCAGAGTGAGCAACATGGCCAACAGAAGATTTCAGTTGCAGATTTGATGTGCACAGCATGCAAGCAATTGCTCTTTCATCCTGTTGTTCTTAACTGTGGTCATGGTACTCTATACATTTAAGAGCTCATTCATAACAGATCTCTGTAATGAAAAACTTAATTAATTGATATATAATTAACCTTTTCCTCTCATTCTTTACAGTATATTGTGAAGCTTGCATCGTCAGCTCAGCTGATGAGATGCTTAGATGTCAGGTTTGTCGAAGTCCACATCCTAGAGGATATCCAAAAGTCTGTTTAGAGCTTGATCACTTTTTGGAGGAACAATTTCCTGAAGAATATGCACAACGAAGAGATGCTGTTCAACTTAGACAAATCAAAGTCAAACCTGAGTCCCCTTCTTCCTGTATGTATCTTTTCCTACTGATTTTATTATAATTAATTTTGAGCATATACTGCTGAGTAAATCATAGGAATATATATTTCAGCTTTCTTCCAGAAAATGAAATTATTAGAATATGTTTTGGCCTGTTTGAGTGTTGGAAGTTTGAGCCTGCTAAGCATTGATATTGGGGTGGCAAACCTTATAAATTTTCATTTTGATCCATGAAAATAAATTTTAAGTGACTGCATATGCATAGAACACATTATCCATACTTCTTAAAGGAAAAAAGTTTGCTTGTAAATAGATTATAGCAATGATATAGATCTGATAGATTCTGCAGATCCAATTAATTGCGCCATCACTTCAGTAATGGAAAGCTTAATGGGAGTAGCTGTTGGTTTGCGTAAGGTGATAGTATTGGAAAGCTTAATCTAGTTTTAGAAATTATATCTGTCTTCCGGATCCATTTGGCAACTCAATTTCCCAGCGGGTAAGAATGAAGTTGTTTACCAAATTTTCAATCATCTAGAACTAGGTACAAAAGTATTAGAAGTTTATTGGTTATGACGTTATGTAACATTATAGATCTGAAGGGAACTACAACATTATATCATGATCATAGTATCCACATCAAAAACATGATTAAAAGTGACTCTTATCAGTCAGAACAGAAATTTAATCCAACTTAAAAGAAAACCAGCACGTATATGGGACCTCTTATGTTAGAAACTCTTATGCACCCTTTGTTAATTACTACTAATTGTTGAAGGTAGGATGTATAGTAGGTATTTAACTGTCACATAAGAAAGGGTTGAGGTATGTCTTTTGCCATTTTTTCCCAAAAAATACACTCTTTCCTTTCACTATGACATAGCAATGATTATGTTCATAGATTCAATAGGGATAGCTTTTATACTGCTAAATTTTACCAGACAATTGACTTTTCATGTGTGTGGTTTTTCTTTGTTACTATTGTTCCATTTTTCAAGAATTCCTTCTGGTTACTATCTAACGTCTGCTTTCAGGTTTACTGGATAAGGGAAGAGAAGGAGAAAACGTAGCATGGTGGTCTGATCCTCGATCAAAAGTTCACTTAGGAGTTGGTTGTGATTTTTGCGGGGTAAAAGCTCTAGTCCATCATATCTTGCATTTCTGTTGTTGTGTTGTTTCATTCTTTTTTCCTTGTTTGGCATTGTTGGGGGTGAAAATGAGAATGTTGAATGTTACTAGCAGGGCATGCACTGCATTAGATCTCTATGTTACATTAACCAAGGTAAGCAGTGCTAATTTTATGTGGCTACTTACCTTGGTTAACTGCTAGTTTTTAGTCTTACTGTTGACATTTTTAAAATCATAATAATGTCATTGTGATGCCTACGAAGGAAGATATTAATACCTGGTTGTAGCTGCAACCATATGGTTCTAACTTGTTTAGTTCCTGATGTGATGGAGGACTACTTCTGACTTACAATACTTACTTTAGTATGGTTTGAGATGCACTACCACTGCATAAACATATAATGAATCATGATGCTTTTGTATGCATTTATCTGATAAAAGATTTCATTTTTGTTCATTGGTTTTCAAGTTAATCTATATGGTTGCACTTGGTTGCATTCTCTTCAAAGCCATATGTTGGTATATTATTCCAAGGTGATAATTGATAGGATCTTTCCTCAGATTGCTTTGTGCTTTGAAAGATTTCACCCTTCTTTCATTTCTATGCTTTCCTTTGGCTTCAGCAAAAGAAGATGATAGTTTAGTAATATAGTCAGTTCTGAGAACCCTAGCTGAAAGACCAGATTTTCTTTCTCTTTCTTTTATGGTAATACTAATTTGTGGTTGGTGTGGACAGATGTTTCCAATAATTGGGGATAGATATAGATGCAAAGACTGTAAGGAGAGAATTGGTTTTGATCTTTGCAGCGATTGCCACAACTCTCACTCCAAGCTTCCGGGCCGGTTCAATCAGCAGCATACCTCAGAACACCAGTTTGAGCTTGTACAAACCAATATTATTCGTAATATAATGTTGAGGCTGGTTACTGGACAGTTAGAGGATGGTTCAACTGACAACGAGTCTTCGGAAAATTTAGAATTGATATCTGAAGAACCCTCTTTGTTCGGTGATGGAGAAGATAATCAGCATGGCTCCTGAGCCACCAATCAAAATTTTTAACTCAAAATCTGATGATCTACAGGTTTTCTGGGGAATTTAGTGAATATAATTCCTTACTAGTCCTACAGGATGCAATGGTTCAAGACAGTTTGCAATCTAGTTGACTGTGGAATCTCGTGAATTATGTCAACTTATTGGCAATTTTCAGAACCTGACTACACCTGCCTCCAGCTTGTGGCAATTCTGATAACTTTGGATGCGGGCAATTCTGTTGAGCTAGGCCTTGAAGGTGAAAAATCTTCTTCTATGTGGCTATATCTTTGGTGATATCTAGTCGGAGGTGTACATATTCTGGGACTATGGCTGAGGCTGACATATTTAAACTTCTGTTTCTTATTACAATCGGTAAATAATTTTCTTAAAGAAACAAACAGAATGGTTTCATAGATATGGAGGTTTGTTTCAATATTTCTTGTGGAGGTTGTGTGTTCTATAATTAAAAAAAAAAACTTACCTAAGTAATAAACTAATGGCTAGTTATTCAAAGCCACATGTGGTAACTTATAACTAAAATGATACTTTAATAGATTTATGGGATTTATGTGGGACTTATTAAATACACGGCCTAGATCATCTTAATGCTTGTGGTATCAGTACCACAATAATTAACCCTAACTAATATCTTGAAATTATCTTATGGAAATTGCTCTTAATTCTTCACGTGGAATAGTTGAATTGAAGGGGTAATTTATTAGATTGTGTGTGGGTTTCACTAATGAAAATACCTATTTGTGTTTAGATAGTGTAATACTCTAAAAATACATAAGAATTTCACGTAATAATACCAACGTATGTTAATGGTAACATTTTTCTCTTCCAATTCTTTTTCCCCCTCTTTCTCAAACATGTTTGTCACAACTTCGGTTTAAAATGGCTGGACTCTTGTTTCTATGTAGAATAAATCAACTAAGTTATTCATGAGCTATTGAAGTTTTTGCTACTATACAACCTAATCATGTATTCCTAAAGAATTTGGATTCTAGCTTCACTTGGCATTGCTTTTATACAACCTTATATATATATAAGGAAAATCTATTTCTATGATTCTGTCATCTATTAAAATAACTAAAAAGTCATTTCTTTGTAAGTAAAGCTATTTAAAGTCATTGTATTCGCTCTCTCTCTTATGCTGCTTTTTCTATTTCTTTTCTCTCTTCTGTTTAACTAATTGCTCGTACATGACACGGACTTACAACTAGTTATTAATTATTTAAAGGTATTTTACTTTAGAGGATTTAGATCTATTCCTAAAATAAAAAATACAAAATGAAAGAACAAAAGTTAGTCCAAATGTTAATATGAGATTGTGGTACTATCCCTCCATTTATGCCAAAGCTGAACTCCTCATTAATCTTGCATTCAGTGAGGAGACTGGAGACTGAAGAAGTGCCATGATAGAAGGGGAAGGAAGGACTTTGTGTAAAAATAATTTTGACCTTCCTCAGCTGGCAACTGTCTGAACCTCACGTTAACTTATTGAAAATGTACTATAAACTTGACCAAAATTGCTTGTCAGAAACTTTGGTTATATCATTATCATTCTCGACAAATGGCATGGTCAAGAGGGAATTGCTAGTAATTCTAATTATTATATGCCTGGCAAATGGCATATAAAGATGAAATCGCATCAACATTATGAGTCTTGAAAAATGATTGTATCTCGTTGCCCATATGAGAAGAGAAACTACTTAATTTTGTTTACTTTTAACTAGGTGGTGACATTCCATAATATTTTAGCCGATTCCATTAATAAGGGTTTTTTTTTTTTTTAACCTTATTAAACTCAAACTCCATTAACTAATTTAATATTCAATGACATTGAATGACTTAGTTTTATCATATTTTCATAACGACATAAAAATTATATTGAGTATTATTAAAACCCACTCAAAGAACTCTATTCTACCTCATTTATATGGGTGGAGTAAAAATGAAAGAACAAATTTATTGAGTTTAAAGCAGAACGAACTTTTAATTTTTGTATCATCATAAAAATATCGAAAAATTGAGTTATCTAATATGAATCACATTCTCAAATTATTAATTAAATTTAAATTTAATAAAGTCAAAATAAAACATTATCTATTTTTTTATATGTTTCTTGTATTACTTTATTTATACATTTTACAATGAATTAACTATTTTAATATATATTAAATAACTCAATTTTTTAAAATTTTCACAATAATATCAAAATTATAAACTTATTCTTCTTCAAACTCTTAATAAAATATATTTCTTTTTATCACATTTTTTTGAGTGAAATAGAATAACAACTTCCTAAGGCTGCCACCCTCTAGGTAGCTTAGCTTTCTCGCTTAATAGAACCTCACCGTGATCTGTTGACACGTGTTCCAATAAATAGCGATGGTGAAGGCACTGGCCTTGTAGTTCGTGAGCCTATTTTTTACCACCTGAAGGAAAGCGGGAGGACGTGAAGAAAAGATTGAATATAGTTATTTTCTGTTTACCTCGATTTTCGAGAAAACGAAGAGACCTGTGAGATTCTGGAGTGTCAAGATTGGGAGAGTACTGCCCAATCAATAATCAGGCACTCGCCCTTTTTTACGGCTCTTCACCACCTTTTTTTAAAAAAAATAAATTAAAATTACCAAAAACTATAATAAAATGTCTTTCAAAAATAGAAATCAAACACATGATTATTAAATTATTGTGTAATCTTTAATGATTATTTTTTTTATGTTATACCATTTAGATACTTATTAGACTCATGTTCATTCACATTGATATGATTTTTTTTATTATATGGCTTAGATTTTGCCAATTTATTAGAGTGAGATAATGAAATAGTTATTTAGTGATTAATACATATTAATCTCTTTGCTAGAAAATAAAATAAACAAAAAATTAAAGGCTCAATAAAAAAAATAATAAATAATAAATGTTGAAGAATAAAAATATTTTAACAAAGGGAAGTATTATATGATTGAAATAGTTTTAATAAGAGAGTCATTATTTTTACATCTTATTTTGTTAATATTACACTTTATTTAATGTTTAAATATTATATAAATTAATTCTAACTAAAAAAAATTTATATTAAATGAGAATTTTAGAATTAACTAAAAAATTATATAAAATTAAGATAAATTAGTCTACATTATATTTAAACATTAAATAAAATTAAGTGTGAAAATAATAGCTCCCTTTTAACAAATTGATATTGTATTATGTAGCATACTAGCATTAGTTATAGTTCATAAAATTGAATTTATATTCATACTATTATGTCATGTGATTCTTGTTTTTTGCCAAACATATCATACTTTTCGAGAAATTATAATAATAAATAATGATAATTTAATAATAATGCTATTAAAAAATACTGCATAAGGTTAGTGCTGATTTGAGGTTTTCACTAGATTCCCCATGAAAGTTTGAAAAGGTTGGGCTTTTGGGGAAACGACATCAAATTCTACTGTGAATGCTCAATGTTGAATTCCGTGCTTATATTCACAACTTGTATGATCGATACTCTATTGCCTATTACTACTTTTATCAGTCTATTTATAATATTTTTGAACCTATTATCAGTCTATGAATAATTAACTCTTATTTTGATTGATTTAGTGCTTTATTTTTCTAGATCAAAATAAAAAAAAATTAGTTAAAAATAATAACAAATTATTATCTTTTTATTTTTTGTTTTTATAAAGTAGTTCTAATATTTTTAATATAAGATTAATTTTCACTCTAATTTAAATATGTCCTATCCACTAATATTTTCAGCAATATTTAAACTCTTGATATTATTTTAATTTACTCTTACGTAAAATTTAATTTGCTAATTAAGTTACATGGTAGTTAAATAATTGTCTTTTTGCACTCTCAATTAATCCGTAATTATCAAATGTTAAAATTTTAATTAAGAAATAATATTTATATGCTACATTTTAATACTGCACACATGACATCGACATTTATTTTAAAATTATTTTTTTTTTTTTTGAAAAAGAGAAGTAACCTTATGGAGTTATGGGGTTATGCTATGCTTTTGCAGTCATTTAATGCATATGCATTTGGTTCAAGTGAAACACAGAGCATTTTCCCCCCCTTGTAAGGATTCTGCGATCACCTACCTTTATTTTGTGGGGCAAAGTTGTGTTTGGGGCTTTTGTCTTGGTGCTCTAATAATTGTTTATTTCCAAAGCCTTCATTATGTCGTGTGCAGTTAGAGGACTTCACTTAATAACCATTTTTGTCTTATTTATCAACTGGGTCTGTACTTTTCTCTCTCTTTTTTTTTTTTTGATAAAAAGTACTTTTCTCTCTTTTGAATCAAGTAAAAGTTTCTGCTTTTTCTCATCCAAAAAAATGTACTAATATGTACACGTGTCAAATGGTAGTCATTTTTATTTTGATATTATATGATTTTTTTTAGACAAAATTTAAAAGGATTGAGAAAATAAGATAATATTGAAATGTTTCCTATACTTTCCATTTGATGGTTAGGGTTAATTTGGAGTGTTGATAGACATAAGAGTGTGGATAGACAACTAATTTGACTTGAAAAAAGGAAACACTTAATGAAGGATATTTTAGAAAAATCAAATGAAAGTTGGTTAGAATTAGAAAGGAATGTATTCTTGTTATTCCATTATAATGCAATGCATTTTTAATCTTTTAGCATTTTTTTTTCAAAAAATGGGGTTTGCAAATTTAGCCCATAGGTATAAAAAATGTGAGTCATATAAAAAAAAAAAATTAAGTAGGTCCAATATGGATATAATTTTTTAGTTATGACTCTAAAAATAATATTTATAAGTGTGTAACTAACATTATTTTTTTTTTTATCAAATGAAAAATTCAACATAACTGACATTTTTTCAAATCCACAATGTTGGTAATGGATGCTTTTTAATCATCTTGATGGTTATAACTTATACATCAAGAGTTTGTTGTATAAGTACTTCTTTTTTGTTACAAAAATACTAGTGATAATAGGTTACTATAATACTATTGGACAGTGTATCAGTGACATACTTGAGATCTCACGAAGAAATAAATAAATGCCCACTAAGAAGATTACTTCTGAAGACACTTTTTTGACTCAGAGAAAAAATTACTCAATTACCCTCTGAGTTTCACGGGAAATTTCTTGATGAGAGTTACCTGTCAAACGAGATTTTTAGTCACAACGGGCTCAAACTTAACATTTAAAAATTGTTGAGCCTTAAGCGATATACTTTTGAGTAACTGAGTCACCCACGTTGGCATATAAGTACTTATTTAGTTGCATAAATCCCCACTTCTCTAAAATTAAGAAAATAAAATAGTCGCTACTCTAGAGAGAGAAAGGGTGCTAAAGAAATAAGAGGTTGATTGATGGGTACAAAAAATAATAAAAATTGTACGAATTAGATTATAAAGTCTTGGCGGGAAAGTTTTGGGGCCCCCACACGGAATTAATCGAGAGTTGAGAAATGAGAATCTATAGATGAGCCAAAAATAACATAAAAGTAAACACAATTATAAAAATATTAGTAATGGGCAAAGACACATTCTCAAATATATAAACACAATCAGCACTAAGAGCCCCGAATTTGGGGGAAAAAGTGGTGATTATTTCAAGGCTGAATAAAGCCTATGTTGTTTAAAGCGGTTTTTTTTTTTTTTTTTTTTTTTTTTTTTTTTTTTTTTTTTTTTTTTTTTTTTTTTTNTTAAGGATCAAAGAAATATACACTAGGTTTAAATATAATTTTGATCTTTATAATTTAGAAAAATTATATGAAAAAATAAAAGTATTGTAAAGGAAAAATAATATTTTTTGTTCCTAGATGTAAGAGTATTAAAAATTTAAACCATTTAAAAAAATTAGATAAATTAAGTGTAGGTTCAATTAAATTTACAATATATATATATATATTCTCAAATACCCATTATAAACTATAATTTAGTGTTTGTTTAGATGGAAAATTCTGCTAAAACCATTGTGAAAAGCTAAAACTTTAGCTTTTGGATGAAATCCACCACTAAATCAAACAAGCTCTTCAATCTTTCACAAAAATAAAAAATCACTTAATACAATTTTTCCCCTCACATTTGCTTTTTTACAAAATTTCTAAATGTATCTTCTTTTCTTATTGTTTGTTGAATTCATATTAAATCTAGAACACCTTAATCAGGTAACACTAATAGGGGGATACCTCTTGAAACTTGAAAGTTGAATCCTTTAATAAACAAATATGTCCAAACTTTTGTCTATGCAATCTGCACCCACAAATTCATGTCACTTTATTAATAAAACGTTGCACACATCATACACGAAAGGTTCAGGAGTGGAGTTGGAAACCTGCCTCTTTTTATTTTATTTTTGGTCCCTATAACATATTATGCTTTATGGGTCCACCCATTATACATATATAAAAAAAAAAAAGTCCACCCATTAAATAAACCCTAAGTATCGTGGTATTTATACTTAAGCTCAAATACAAGTTGAGTCCATACCCAATATATTGTGTAATTGGATCACAAATGGGTTTTATCAAAATCTAATTAGGTTAACATTCAATCCATATTGTAAAGCCAAAGATTTTTATTTGTCCATTGAAGACAACTTAGTCCCAATAAAACTTGAACACAAAATCTTATTGTTAAATACTAAGGACTCAACTCCTAACTGAGCTATAGATTAGTTGGTCACTAAGCTCTTCTCACTCTTGTGTCTGAGGCTTTTCATTGATAAAATGAGAGTCTTAAAAGTGTTATCCATACAAAGTTACAGTTGTGGATGCTTTAACAGTGAGACCCCTAGAGCAGGAATGACTCGCCTCAAACTTAATAAGTCCGGTTCCATCCAAATGTTAGGATTAGACACTGGTTCTTAGGTTACCAAAAAAAATTAATACTAAGTACAGGGACTTCGTAAAGTCAAACATAAATCAATAGTATTAAAAACGTAAAAAATTCTAACATTGTTTATACCATAAATTTTTAATTCATAATGAAAACAAATTTAAGATTTTGGATAGGTATATTTATTAAAGTTTTGGGGTGCTGAATATTTTAATTTGATCATATCATGCCACAACAACAGAATCCAAGTAGTCTTGGTGATTTCACTTAAGCTTGAGATTATAGGTTTGATTCTCCATTATCCCAATATTTCTAACTGAGCTTCCTTAATCTAGTGGCTAAATAATAAATAATTATATTATGCAAAAAAAAAAAAGGAAGTAAAAGATATTACTGCCTTTTTGTATCCTTATTATATTATAATATATCATGTTCGATGAATAAGGTATATTAAACATACGACTAAATTAGTTTTAAAAAAATCATTTCATTATAATTGTGGAGAATTATTGTTAGTTTTTTGTTTTGTTTTTGTGTTTATTGGAGGCTACACAATCATGTGTAGTTTACCATCTCTTAAAATTTAATCTTTTCAGCTCCCAATGAGATTTGAACATAAAATCTTTACAATAAATTATCAAGTATTCAAACCAAATAACTTGAGGTCGAGTGATACTGAGGTCATCCTTAAGGCTTGTGAGTTTCCTGTTCGAATTTAGAGTCGTAGCCAAAGTACCAAAAATAATTATCAAGTACTCAACCATTAGCTTCTCTTTTCAATTAATTTCCTTTCTTAACCAACCAAAAAAAAAAGGAGATTTTTGATACACCTTTATCTTCGGCCAAGCATCTAGATCTACTTAGGTATTTTGTATAATTGATAGATTTAGATACCTACGTGGGTAAATTGGTATGAAGTTTACAACTTTGGTATCAAGAATCTCCGCATCCAATGATACCAATCATGTACCTCCAAAACAATCTTGAAAATATTTGCATAGTGAGAGGTATTCTTAAACAATTAATTTTATTTTAATTTGATAAAAGAAATTAAATTACTTATATATGAATATAAAAATTATGCAGATAACATTCCCCTTAAGAATATTTTTTAAAAAATAGCACCACTTATAATGAATTAGTTTTATAAAATGGAAACAATTAAAATACTACTTGTTGCTGAAATACAACAAGTGACAGTGACACGTGACAGCTGCATATTGGGTAAGTAATGTCAACACATTTTTTTGGCTACTTGTATAATTAGTAATTTGGCTTATTACAAATATAACACGTAATTATGTTAAAATTCTGTTATTGTCAATGAAGTTATACTAATTACAAAATAATGTCCCACAAATTTTTTTATTATTTATAAATTAGTCCTAATTCATTTTTTTAGTTTAGGGTTTAAAGTTTAGAATTTTAAGATTTAGGGTTCATTTTTTAAGATTTCAGGTTTATTTAGAGCAATTTTATAATTATCTCAACTTCAAAGAATTTTTGTAATTAATACAATTTTGGGGCACATTTTGTAATTAATAAAACTTGCTTAACCAGACACTTGAGTGACTGATAATATGTTCTCATCTTATTGATTGTGCACTATAATGTCAATTGTTACATTTCAGTAACAAATAACATTGAAACACTATCTAAATTCAATAACGATTGATGTGGATATGCAAATGCCCGTGCCCATATTTTATTATGAGTGCCTTGCATTATCTCCCTATTTTGGTTGAGTTCCAAGTAAATTCGTAAACAATGTAATCCCCAAAAAATTATATGTAAAAGGTTATAAAAAGTACATTATACAAACTTTCATGATGTTTGGATAAATTACAAGACATTTTCTTCTTTCTTTTAAAATGAGATAAACGTGTTTAACTTTAAATCTTAACCTGACATGTGTCTCTCTTTGATGGGAAAAAAATGATTTCCTTTTTTTTTTTTTTTCAAGTTACACATATCTTCCTTATTTTTTTTTTTAAATTTTTTATATAATATAAACATTCCCTTTATGCCATAAAATAATGTAAAAATAATATCTGTGCATTTTTAGAAATAAAAAATAAATTTTATACTTTTTTTCCCTAAAAATCTAACTTAGTACATAAACTGATAAATCTTGCATTAAACCTTGAAGATTGGATGAAAATCTTAAGTTTTTTGTCAAATTAATTAATAAAAACCCCACTGTACTTGTGAAAAACATTCACTTAATGTTATTTCTATTTTTATTATTATTTTTAATATATATTTTTGACTAATTATTTAGCACTACAAATGGTATCCGATACTACATGCATAACTAACTATTAAGATAATTTAGACTATGTATTTTGTAGGTCCCAAATATATATTTAGTAAAAAAAAAAAATACAAATAATTATTTTATTTGTAATATGAATAACACTTATGATATTGAATAATTAATTCTTATTTTTAAATAAAATACTTTCAAATAGTGTTTAGTTACTTAAATCATAAAATCTTTTATGGGTCTCATTAAAGTCTTGTATAATCAAAAGTGAAGCAGTAATGAAAAGTCAGAAAACCGTGGCCCAAAAAAAAAAAGGAAAATTCAGAAAACAGAAAATTTTCACAAATGTGGAAAATATAGAAAAGAGTAAAAGTATTTTTTTCTAAATTTTTAAAATTGAAATATCATAAAGTGAATAAATTTTCTCTTTGTTCTTGACTTCTTGGAAAATAAGCTCTAACATTTTCAAAATTATTCAAACGGTTTAGCGTAGGATTTGAAAATTTATATATTGAGTTATATTTTCTAAAAAAAAAAAAATTTCAGAGAGCTAAACTATAATTTTTTCTTACGTATATAAAGTAGTGAGAAATGGGCTCAAAAGTAATGATAGCTTATAATAATTCCAAAAGGTTTTTATTGGAAAAAAAAAAAGCAACTAAAAGGAAATTTTTAAAAAAACTGCAAAGGCAATTGCTTTTTATATGTTAGGAAGATGGAGGTTTATATTTTGTTGTATGTCATACTATATAAATATAGT
>QAOA01004724.1:511606-548628 GCA_003255065.1 Cercis canadensis
GGGGGGGGGGGGTGGTGGGTGGTGGTTCTTCACTTCTGGACTCGTGTACTCGAAAAGTAGTTGCTTTTTTCTTATCTTTGCAGGTCTTCTTTGGTATTCCCAATTTAAAAGAACCACAAAGAAGCAATAATGAAAAAAAGTATATGTACAAATCATAGAATGGATATTTTCTTGCTTGCATGTAAGAGTTGCAGAGGTTTTAAAATTTTTCAAATGTATTTTGATATGTTCTCTCATCTTTGGCTGGGAGGATAGGAAGAGAATATCAGGAATGTTATATGCATCTGTAATGGCTTTCTCCCTTCTCCCACTTTTTTATTTTGCCGATCGCCTACTTTCTAACCCTCCTGTATCTCCTGCTTTTTCTTATTTTTTTTTTTATAAATTAAATTTAGTTGCTGCTGTCAGTAAATTTTTTTTGATGAGTTAATATTTGTTAGTTGGGACTTGAGAGTTCCTTTTTGTTTTTCCGTCAGAACCCACAAATTTTCTTTTCTGACTTGATATTGCATGACTTCCATACTCTATGACTCTTATATTAGTATACCTTGGGTGTCATATTTCTTCGTTATCCTTATTTTCACTTTGTCTTTCCTCACTCGTGAGGCAGCGCCTTCAACAAACTAAAAAATAAGTCACATAAAGTGCTTATTTCTTTGGATTCTTTGATGTTTGTTCTCCTTTTAAACTTAGATTTCTTACATTGTGTGGTCTCATTCGTTGAAATCTGTTTATGTATTTTCTTTTTCATCTAGTGATTTTGATTGTATAATCTCTGAAACCTGGGTACTTAGGAAAAGGACAGTTATCACAACGAGTTGGAAGTATCTGTAACTTGTGGGACTTGTGAGAGGTTTTGCAACGTGCTACCTGTCAGAAGAGTCATTTGTTGCTAGTTTTATTTCTTTTCATCATAGAGGGAATTGATAAATGTTCTATCGTTTTAAATGTTGCCAACCAAATGGGTAATGCATTTTTGTGTATATTAATGTTTTAATCATCTTAACAGATCTAAGTGTTGTTTGCCTAATTGTTGGGTAATCAACTTTTTAGTAGTTGCGATTTTAATAATGACTTGAAATAATTCCATGGAGATTTTAATGAACATAAATGCTGAGTCATTAGAAATGGTCACTTCTATATCTAGAATATATATATATTGAATGATATTATGGATGTGATTCCATCATGTTTTTCACCTTGAATGTCCTTTCTTTACCTTTTAACTGCTAGTGGCGTTGCTGAAAATCTAGGGCTTCCATAATCATCAGGTTGAAAAAGATGTTGGCTTTTGGTAATACTAGCTGCAATAACTCTTCTGCCGCATTTGTGTTTAGCAAGATATATCATATACATGGGGCCTAGTTGCAGACTGGGTGATTGTGGGATCCCTGTTTGGGTTTGCAGTACGTGAGAAAGATTTTGGCCCGTCTCTTCCTTTGTATTCATTATTCTGTAGTAGTGCTTGAGCCCACAAAGTCAGAGCTTGTCCCATTAAATGCCATCTACTTTTTTAGTATAGCAACTTGTCTTTAGTTCTATACTACAGAAAATTGGACGAATTTTTTTGTTTCTACACAAACTTCAAATGACGTGTTATGCTGTCAGCAGTTAGCATGCACAATGCAGATTCTAGGACATAAATATTTAATAATCTTTTATGTTATTTGCAAATTTTGTTTGCCTTTATCTTTTTGTTTTTTGAAGCATATTTTGATTGCACTTGGTTGGTGAAACAGGAGCACCAGGGAAAGCACACCTTGTAGTTTAATAAGGGACTCAAATGCCATTGGCACCCCGGGTTCAACCACAAGGCAAAGGACTTATATCAGAAACCAAATAACCCATGAAGACGTGCTGAGAAATATACCAACTGCTCATGAGATAGAGGAGTTCTTTGCTTATGCAGAGAAGCAGCAACAAAGGATATTCATGGAAAAGTATTTTGCCTTAATCCCCACTTTTTTCCTCATTTATTTATGTAATTTGGTGAAACGTGCTTCATATGCCTATGCTTGTATTTTGCAGGTACAACTTCGATTTTGTCAATGACGTTCCTCTCCCGGGTCGATTCGATTGGGTCCAAGTACTTCTCTAGGTTCAGGCATCCAACTTCTCAATAGATTTCAAGCTGATTTGAAGTATGACAGCTTGTAGCATTACATAGCCAAGGAATTGATCGCTAACCAGTTAGATTACTGAGAGCTCTTGCTCAACAGGAAAAGGGGTAGTATCTGTTGAGTGGAGTTTGGGGAAAAAAAGGGGAGTTTTCTTTTAGTTTCTTGACTTCTATGATTGTAATTGGTAGGGCCATGTCTAGTCTGGTCTGCATTTCTATATCTTATTTGCAAATTGTTCATAATTAGGTAGAGACGATCTTCATTTTGGAGAATAAATGTAGAGTAATTATCCTTCTTTATCCTTTCAATCTTGAAAGTTGTAATGCAGTATTGAAGTTTCAAATTTCAACTCTGGCCAATGCAAAGGGCCATTCGACCGAAAAATAAATGATATATACGCCATTTTTATCATCAAACATCTCACAAAATAAGACTTTATTGTGGACAAAGAAATAATCACATACAATAAATACAGCACTAAACTAGAATGATAGACACATGTTAGTCAAATTTTTTTCTAATAAAAAAAAAGAAAGTAGAAAACAGCTTATGGGTACCGTAACTAAAGTTTCTTGTATTTTCATAGACTCGTTCAAACCTACACAAAGTTCCAAAATGTTATGAGCCAAACAGTCTCTCTATACATGATGCCAGAACAAGTAACTAAAGTTTCTTGTATTTTCATAGACTCGTTCAAACCTACACAAAGTTCCAAAATGTTATGAGCC
This sequence comes from Cercis canadensis, assembly GCA_003255065.1. NCBI lineage: Eukaryota > Viridiplantae > Streptophyta > Magnoliopsida > Fabales > Fabaceae > Cercis > Cercis canadensis. The sequence goes on from QAOA01004724.1 coordinate 514,455, forward strand.
AAACAGTCTCTCTATACATGATGCCAGAACAAATGTCATAATGTGACTGAGCTAAATTATATCGACATGTGATGTACACCTATCACTTATCAAAGTGGTCCTATTAGTTTGCAATAACCCAGACATGCGGCAAAATCTTACCCCCATTTTTAGGACATGGCTTCGTTCAAGAATGTGGACCTGAGCTTTTGCTAGATTTGTGTCCATAACATTAACATCCCTTCATCACTTGAATGTGCGTTATGTCGACCCATCACAATTTACAAACCCATATTGAATCCCCTCTTCTGTTAAGTCATGGATTGTGGGGAGAGAAAAAGTGATGGTTTCTCACTTGGGCATTTATGCAAAGTGATGTTTGATCTCACCCAAAAAGTGTCGTAAAAGATTTGGACGGCATAAAATATTTTTAAGTCAATCAAGATTAATGAGTTTAGTTTAAATTTATAGGAGCATAAATTGTGCGTGGTAAAAGAACCTTGTTGAGTGTTGACAACCAAAATTGTGGGTCTTGTCTTAGCCATAATGACCCAGAAAAGGCGTGTATCGTTCACAAGGAGAGAAAGGAAGAAGGGTGGAAACCAGCAATGACAGGTTAAGTGGACAAGGGCCACCACTTAGTCAACATCCTTCATAGAGTATGGTCAGTCATATCCCAAAGCCAATGCCCCATGATGTCCAAAAAGAAGAGTTAGGTTAGCGAAGAGGGTAGTGAGGACTGACACCATGCCTTCTCTTGTTTACCTCTATGTTGATTTTCCCATTATGGGCCATTTGGTTTCATCACAATCAAGTAGTATTCCATTCTCAAAGAACTAACAAGTGCAGTGTGTCACTCATCATATGGCTTGGTCAAATTACTCAGCTCCCTTGTCTAGGATAACATTTCCAACTCCTTGCTCAGTCTCACTTATATTCCAAACGGTGGTTTTACACATTGTGTTGGGATGTGGCGTAAATGCACTTATCCCTCTTTTATTATGGTACGCACAGGATTATTGATAAGATTTCATTAATGCTACTTCTTGTTAGAGGTGTTATGGACTTCTTAATCTGAAAGGTAAGTTCAAAAGTAAAAAAAATTTAGGCCTCAGCATTAGTGCATCAACTTCTTTACTCGCCTTAAGGCGATCATCTTTTGATTAGTTAAGCCTCGCCACTCTTGCTCAAATCTCTTTTAAGGGGTTTGCTATCTTGCAAATTTGTGATAATACCGTTTCTGAAGCTACTCCAATTTGTTACCTTCAATCTAGTCCATCATGTTGAAGCAGGACGCTCAGTACATAATACTCAAAGAAATCTCCTCCACGCAATTATATAAAAAGTGCCCTAAAGGGAGAGACAAAGAGGGTTTTCACCTAATCATCATGTATATTGGAAATGACTAATGAGGAGTTTCAAAATGTAGAATTAAACTTCAACTGATAACAAAATGAAAACTCAGTATACAACAGTCATTGATAATTGCTATCATAGCGAAAATTAAACTTCCATATCTGGATTCTCTTAAAAACAAAATTACAGCATACCTCTTTAATCAGTAAAGTGCGATGCTGCTAATGTTTGTGTCAAATAAATATTGTCACAAAAGTTTTAAAAACGAAAAAATATCATACTCCATTTCGAACAATTTTTATAAATATCAATGAATTATGATTTCTTCTTAAGTTTCAGTTGACAGGAGGCACCCCAAGAAATCTTCTTCCATACTTGAGGCAATCTTGATGGCAATGAGAAGCTAATATAATTGACTGTTAACCAGACTACTTGGCAGGCTTTTCCGAAGATGCTGGAACCTTTTCTAATGCTATGGCAGAACTAGAAGATTCTTCAGCTTCAACAAGCTTGCGTAATCTCTCTTGAAGACCTCGAACTCTGTCCTCAGTCTTGCGAAGTTTTCTCCACCTATAGGCCATCCAGAGACCAAAGCCACCATATACAACTATGTAGGAAGCCCATACATAAGGGTAAGTTTCTGCATGCTCTTTGATTTTGTGATACTGGTTTTCCAATATTTCTTTCAAGCCAATAGGGGAAGGGCTTTGGGTTACTTGGTCTGCCTCATTTTTTTGGGTAGGCACAGAACTCGTTGCTTGCTCATTTTTGACTTTTGGCTGAGTTGCCATGCTGCTTTGATGATGTTACTGAAGTTGATTATCTAAGAAAATTGCATAAGCAATGACACTATAAGAATCCTGTTATTTAAGAACACAGGAAACAGTTAGTCTGCTATAATAGCACCACTGCAAATTGAGACGGGATATTATTCTAGACTTCTTAGTAGAGCCAATTCAACTGAAAACATCTAAACCATACATGTCCAATATATCCTTTGTTTACTTAAGAATTCAGATGTCCTTAATTTCAATTGAAACAATCAAACATGATAAAACACCCAAAAGGCAGTTCAATTAAATGTTGAGTATGATGTAACACCATAGACAATTCATTATAACCTCCAAGATGAGGGGTGAACCCTACTAATGCAACCACTGGCCTTCAATTCATTTTAAGCAATGTTTTAAAAACTGGATCGGTGAGCGAATCGGTTTGGCAAAAAATACCGGTCGGACTGCCCGGTTGAACCGGTTGGACCGAAGCTTTTTCCAAAATTAAAGATTCAAAAGGAAAACATGGAGGATAAAGAACAAATCATCAAACTCAACTCATAAGTGAAAATCTCAAACTTAAAAATTAAAATACATAGTCTTATTAAGCATAGTATTTCTTGTATATGTTTTTCTCCCTAAGTGGTCCTAAAATTAATCATTGTTTCAAATTTGACTCCTCTTAAAAATTTAATATAAGGGGATGCTAGGATACCTTAATATTTTACAGGGTAAAAAAGGAAAACTTAATTCAATGAGTTTCTAACTCTAGTAGACCATCAAATATACAAACAGCCATCAGATGAGAGATGAGATATGCAGCACCAAATTTGGGGCAGACAATCCTGAAACTTAGAAAGAAAGCTAATTTTAAATGAGGCAATGACATGATACCAGATGGAAAGTTAAGTAAGGACTAATTCAAACAGCAAAGGCAATACCAAGGCCTATCCAGAATTACAGTAGTAGATAGGTTAAAGCAATTAACGTCTTCAATTTTGAGGTGAAAAAGAATTAAAATATGATACATATTCCAATTAACATACAAACCCAAATCATGACAAGAGTAACTCCAGTCACAATTCATAATCTTCAGCAGTTCCATAAAGAAAGAAAAGATTTGGAACTTTTCTCAACTTGGAGAAAACAATTTCAGAACGCTAAGAAAGTATATAAATGATTTCATGCTTCTCTACGACTTGAATCTCAAAAATGGCTACCCCAAATGGAAAACTTGAAACACCATTACAGAGAAAGAAATGCCAATGAGACGACTATAGGAAACTCTAGTAGACCATCAAATATACAAAACATGACAGCATTAGAATTACCTGCCTTTCCTAACTTGTTACCATCTTATTCGTGTCCATTCAATCAAAATTAACCGAAGTAGTAGTCCAGAAGGGAGAATTGAAAGCACTTGATGGCCGGTGCTGCAAGACATAAAACACAGTGAAAAAAGGTCAACAAACAAGGTTCATCGATCAATAGCAACTCATGACCCCAAAAAAAAGTCCATTGCAACTCGACCTAGCTAAAATTTTAATCCTAAAAACAACGACATTCGCTTGATTACTGAGACATACACAGAAAGCATTTAAGAGAAAACTATGAATTCTCACGTTTTCTGTTGCCTTGTTACCATAGAAAATCTACCTAATTAACACACTACAAGACTGGTAGCCGTAATATTCTCGTTAAAACCGAATAGTCAACCAGAATAATAATCCACACAAGCATCCGCAAGACTTGGCTAGGATGACATCACCGATTTAATTTCTCACGAGCCAAAATCAAGCCCAGGTTAATTTATAAAACGCAGGGAACCGAAAATGTTGAAACCCAGAAAATAAATTAGAGGAAATAAGGAGTAATTTGTGATGGCAAATGAGTAGCTAAGACTTGAGAATTACGAATAGAGAAGAGAGAAGAAGGGTATCGAAATTTTCCTTTGAAAAGAAGAACAAAGAAACAGATTAGTGATATACAATACAGGCGATGGAGAGAATGAAGAAGCAAATCTAATCAAAGACGCGGTAATCATCATCAGCAATAAAATTGAAGAATAGATTATTGCCCTACCTTCTAGGGATTCATGGCGCTGGATAGCTGCAGAGAGAAAGCGTACCTATATATATTGCAGCCTCCTGTAAAGCCTGCTTAACCAGAAAGCGAAGGAAAAGGAAAGGCAATGAAACAGACGGTCCGGTCCGGTTTTAAAACCTTGATTTTAAAGGATAGAAGGAACCATGAAATTCCCTTAACAAGGAAATAATTGGTATTTTAAGACAACCTTTTCAAAATCTAGACTTTCATTAACTGAAAACTTTCAAATTTGTTTTAGTTGCATAAATGGTTAACAAAATCATATATGTTTAATCATAAGTATTGGTCTTTGCATATAATGAAAAAAAACCAAGAGCTATACAATGATGAACAAACCAAATCACATCACTTTGATTCGAGTAACAGAAATTAAAGATAAGAAAGTAACAAGTCGCTGGTAACAGAGGAAGAAGAAGCTCAACTATGGGTGAATACGCTGAGAGAGAGAGCTCCGATGGAAATATAGACAATAACTTGACCAGAAAATACCTGTGACGGTGGCGCACCAGCTGACGGCGCCGACTTCAGGTTGCTTCCTTGTATACCCTTGCGACCTCACTCAGGTTGCATTCTTCCTTCACTTTCTGTGTTTACTCTCTCTTTGCGCCGACCTCAGGTTGCTTCCCTGCTCTCAACGTCGTCGTTTAGATATGAGATTTGTTTACTTTTCTCTTATATATAAATAATTAAGAAAAATAATTAAAAAAAAGGGAAAAAGGAAAAAAGAAAAACTCAAAACATATAAAGGAGTGGTTCCTCGGCTGAGAGCATAAAGAACTGGTGAAAGGTTGAAGAAGACAGCTGAAAAGGGAAAAATGGCGGTTTCAGCGTTGAGAGGGGGTTGCTTATCGTTGTTCCATCATCACCATCGTCGTCATATTCCTAGTTTCTCATCATCAACTCGTTCACTAACCAACCTTAATCGTCATTCAAAGAGGTTCACTCTTTTCGCTCGCTATGCACAAGCTCAGGACCGTTTCTCGTCTCGTCGATTCCAAGGTTGTTAATTTCCTCATTTCCCTTCAATTGGGGGCCTGAATTATAGTGGGAAATCTCTGATTACATCGAAAGTTCCACTCTTTGGGCATCAAACAGTGTGTAGTTACTGAGGTTTAACAAAACTTTGGTGGGTTGGTGTTAACTATTAGCTATCAGAACTTTTTTTTTTTTAAAAAAAAAAAAACTCTTTTATGGGTGTCATTTTAAACAAGTTGTGATCTGGGAAATGATTTTTAATTTTAGCAATTTTGGAATTTAATTGACTTTGCAAATCCTGTGACTTTCTCAAATCAAAGCGTGATCTTTTGTTATCGGTAGACACTATAGAACCTGAGGCAGAATATATCAATTAATTGGATGTTTAATCGTACAAGTGCTGCCATACCATTTTGTTTCTTTTTTTTTTTCTTATTTGTTTTGTGTCAATTACTTTTTGTTTTCATGTTCTAAGTATAATTGTGCGTTATGCTGTTGGAATGCTTGAGTTGACGTGATTAAACTTCATCTTTATCTAGATAGCATGGAAAACCTGCCTAAACTGGTTGATGACATTGTCCAGACATCTATAGATACAGGTCCTCGGGGTGTCTTTAGATTAGCTCAAGGTATTCAAGCATTTATCGGGGTTGGTCAAGAGTGGTTAGTAGATGTATCAAAGGTAACACTATTTCTATTTGGCTAGCGCATTAAGTGATAGTCTTTTCACACTGTGATTCCATAAACCTTGTTTGTTTTGGTTTATCCTCAGTATATTGAATTAATCGTGTTTAAAGCTATGAATGACAGCCAGTCCATCTTCATACTGGAATTATAAATTTACTTTTAATTAACGCATGGTCGTTTGTGATCTGTGATGGTTACCTTCAATATTTCTTGGATGCTTTTGAGTTCGACCATCATTTGTCAGTTCACCCTGTTAAAGGGTGACACTGTTGTTCTTTTCTTTAAATGTCCAAAGTATCATGGAAGAAGTAATATATTGGAAGTTTGATTGTTGACTGCTTTGACCAATTTATAGCATTTATCAAGTAAATGTTCTTAATTTGTTGAGTTATGCATCTTTTGGCACCTGCCGATCATGGATTCTACTTTTTTAAGCAGTGTTTAGATAAAGTGCACATGCGTTTATGCTATATTATTTTATAAATATACTCTTTTATTATTATTATTCTCTTGCCTCAGTAGGTTTTAGATGAGTTATCAAAGCCCTCAAACTTGTAATGGAGGAGATCTTTTGTTGGACCAGATGCCATAGGAAATATATTTTTATCTTTTATAGGGAGGTCTGAAGTGTCTTGTTGGTGTATACATTGGTACCACTTTACCCCTTTTTATTTGTTCTGCATGTCCTGCTGCTTCTATTTCCACAGTATTAATTTATCTTCAAATACTTCCATTTGTCTTCTAATTTTTTCTAATAAAAAAATTTGGACTTTCTATATCTCTTTTAGTTAGCAAGGTCATCTGCTGGGTTACCAACTGAAATGCAGCTTGGTTTACTTTCCCCTTTATATTTGAGGAGATTGTTTGAACGCATGGGGGCAACCTATATCAAATTAGGTCAGGTATGAGTTGATAACACCTGCCAACCACAAGTTTATGTTTGGTAATGACTGTACTTATTAGGTTTAAAATGATCATGGACGTCTTTTATATTTTTTAAAAGTATCACATTCAATTTAGTAGTGGGAAAAAAATAATGTGGGTCAGCTTTTATTACTACTTGATAGGATTATTTACTTGATACAAACATTGGAAACTCTACTATTTTGATAACGATCTTTAAACATAATGTTTATCATGATGGTTATCTTTGGTTTTGCACTTGGCAGTTCATAGCATCAGCACCCACATTATTTCCACCAGAGTATGTAGAGGAATTCCAGAATTGCTTTGATAGAGCTCCTCCTGTTTCTTTTGATGAGATTCAAACCATATTGCGTGAGGAACTGGGGAGACCAATAGATAGTGTTTATGAATATATTGACCCAACACCCATTGCTTCTGCATCTATAGCGCAGGTATATTGCATACATCTGTCTTTCTCTTTCAAGATTTTTTTTTTGTTCAGATTACTCTCTTGGCTGATGAAATTTTTTTGAAACATTATGTCTAGGTTCATGGTGCAAGGCTGAAAGGCTCCCAAGAGGATGTGGTTATAAAGGTCTTAAAACCAGGAATAGAGGACATATTAGTGGCAGATCTTAATTTTGTTTATGTTGTCGCTAGGATCTTGGAGTTCTTGAGCCCTGAAATAAGCCGGACATCATTGGTACTTAAAATTGGACAGATTTTCTAGATTTGCAACTATATCTTGATCTATGCATATTTTTTTTCTGAAATATGAACTCAATTTTGAGTATCCTTTCAATTAATCCTCTTGTAAAATTCTTATGCCCGTTCTCTTTGCATGTTTTGTTCTTATCCCGGATGTTGATATCATTGTTCTTTTCTTTCAAAAGAAAAAAGTAACTTTGAACTTGCTCTTTCAGTTCCTTCCATTCTAATTATCATTTTCTTCAGTCTAAAGTACTAGTGGCTCGAACTGCCTTATAATGTGGGTATCCTTTCAGTAGGTTGGTATTGTCAAAGACATACGGGAGTCTATGCTTGAAGAAGTTGACTTTTACAAGGAGGCAGCAAATATTGAAGCTTTCAGGAGATACTTAGAAGCCATGGGACTTACAGGTCAGGCAACGGCTCCAAGAGTGTTTCAATACTGCAGTTCTCGACGTGTTTTGACCATGCAGAGACTGTATGGAGTTCCTCTTACTGACCTGGACTCTATAAGTTCACTTGTTTCTAATCCAGAAACCAGCCTTATAACAGCTCTTAATGTCTGGTATAACTCTGAAATTCTATTTGCAGCTAAGGTTCATGGGGTTTTTGGTTTTATTTATCTCTAATAATTGTCTTTCTTGGTATAAAAATATTTCTGCAGGTTCGGAAGTTTGCTGGCATGTGAATCCTTCCATGCTGATGTACATGCAGGCAATCTATGGCTTCTACGTGATGGCCGCATTGGGTTTTTGGATTTCGGTATGCATTATTTTCTGTCTGGGTGACTTATGTATTGTTTCACTGTGGCTGCAATATTTTTTTTTTGGAGGTGACATTTGTCAGCTGTTAACTTCATAAATGCTTCAATATTAGCTTCAAGTTTAATTTGAAATTTACACATTTCTACATGTTTTCAGCAATTGGACATTGTTTGGCTGGTCTAACTTCCAAAGTTCACCTAATTTTTCTTTTAATAGGACCTCACATTTTAAAAAAGAAAAAGAAATGAAAAGGCACCCATAAAATAAAGTTATGTGGGATTGCTACAGAATAAAATTCCAAAGTCTTAAATTTCCTTGAGTGACAGGTTCCACATCAAGCTGCTAAAATTTATTGTTTTCATTAAGTTCAATATAGGGATTTGGGTTGCAGTTGCTGGGGTACCAGCTAGTAAACTACAATATTTCATACTGTTTTAATATGATTTCAAAGAGGCTCTCGTTGTAACTTAAAATATCATGTAACATGTTACTAACTTTGGTCACTCAAGCTTTGATATTTTGTGAACTCTCCCTATATTTTAACTCTTAGTCTCTTATAAATGGATTTAAATTTTTTCCGTGTTCTGGTATTTGTTTGCATATATGATCCTCTGTATATACAGGAATTGTTGGACGTATATCCCCCAAAACTTGGGCTGCTATGGAAGTATTCTTGGGATCAATTGCCGTTGAAGATTATGACTCCATGGCATCTGCCTTGATTGAAATGGGTGCTACGGACAAGGATGTTAATATTAAGGACTTTGCAAGAGATTTGGAAAAAGTATTCTCATCAATTAAGGCAAGTACTGTAACTCAATGATAATTTCTTTTGATATGTAACTCAACAATCATTGTGGTTGATGATTGTGTGTGCGCGTGATGAACCTACTCTGGCAATCTGAAAAAAGGCATATCGATATTATAGAAAAGTACTGTGTGTATATTGCTTGATCTATATGAAGTAAATTTGAGGTCTAGTATCTGCTTATGTTGTCAAACTGATCCAAACCAGAACAGCTGACATTCATATCCCTCCCCTGATATATAAGTGGGTAATTATTCATCCCTTTGTTTTTACTCTCAATCTTTTTCTTTATTCTGCTTTTTCCACCCTTTTGTCACTGAACATATATACACAGATATGGTGATTATGAATTTGAACTTGGAGGAAAGGAAGGAGAAAAAATGATGTTAAAACAACATAGTATAATTCTATCTCGTATTGCCCCTGAATTAACTGTGCCATGAAATCTGAGACCTGTGTATGCATGTACACATGCTGCACTTAAAGATTTGTTTGCAGTCACTGTTCCTAAAGATTACTGAATATTTTATATCATTAAATAAAGAATGCCTTTTTGAAGATATTGAACTTGAAAGCAAGGATGACTGTGTCCTGACATGTATTTCTATCATTGGGTAGTTTTAGTAATTTTAGATTCAAACCTGATGTATCTTACTTAGCCAGAGTCTGTTTTAAGTGTCTTGCTTACATTTAATGTTAGCGCCTTTGTATAAATGCAGGAGTTGGACACTGAAATAGTTGTAGCAACTGCAAGGGGGACAACAACAACTGCAACTGCTGTTTCTGCTAACATAGTGGTTGATGAGAGGCAGATGAATGCACTTTTTCTCGATGTGGTAGGCTATTTTGATATGAATTATTAAAAACTGATTAAGTGGACTAATAGATAGTTTTCTATGACTGTCAAAAACTATTTCAGATTGACAAATGTATGATAGAGTATTTACTACTTACTAAGCATGAGAAATACCATCTATATTGGGCAGGAGGATCTCTGCTACCTCGCTGCCTCAATGGATTCATATGCAACTTTAAAGCTGCTATATGTTTATCAATCTGTAGGTTTGCATGATTGCGATGTTGCCTTAACTGCCATAGCATATCTTCACACCCTGACAACATTGAGATGCATTTCTTTAAGTAACTGACTGCCGCAATCTGTTCTAAGGGAGAAAAAATGGCAGCAATGCTTTTTTTTTTTAAAAAAAANTTTTTTTTTTTTTTTTAAAAAAAAGAGTAGAAAATTAACATTAACACAGGGCTTAGGTCAACCAAAACCATATTATTTTGTATGTTTCTATAATCATAATTTTATGAGAAAGATTGTGTCATTAATGTTTGATAAGAAATATTACAACATTCAATTGTTGGAAACATGTTGTGCATGGACATGAGCACCATTCTGTATCTATTGAAACAGTGAACCTTGTTGAATCGGTGATTTCTTGTATATGATTTACTTTGGTTAATAACCATTAATACAATTTATATGCTTTCTCCCTGCTCCACAGATTCAGGTTAGCGAATCATATGGATTGAAGTTTCCTCGAGAATTCGCGCTTCTCCTTAAGCAGCTCTTGTATTTTGATCGCTATACGAGGTTGCTGGCTCCCAACTTGAACATGCTTCAGGACCAAAGGATTTCCATTGCCTCAAATAGAAGAAGCAAGTATAGAGACAGTTTTCAATAAGCCATGCAAAATCTATTTATACCCAGTTATAGGTCGAAAGCTTCTTAACTGTATTAATTCTTTTGTATATCTGTATTTCATTCTCGAGAGTTCACAATACACAATAGGAACATTAGAAAGATATAGGAAAGAGAACACTGGCTTGGCTCTTGTAAATTTGTATGATAAGGTCATTTAGATTGATTATGCCCCTCCAAAAGCTTTGCTACCTCAAAAGGAAAGTGGGGAAATGAGATTGGAATTGAGTTTTAATAACTACATGCAGTTTCTCTTGTTGCAGTGCTTGAAGTGATACGATCTCTCCCGCTCACCTTGATTGCATGATAAATTTGTAAGATACTTTTTCACTTTTTGATGAGGTGGTTTTGCAGTAGAATTCAAACTTCATTTATTTATTTTTTGGTTGAAACTGGAATTTAATTAAGATCAATAACGTAGCTTACAGAACACACACAAATAAAGCCTCGCTGGGAAAGGAGTCAACCAGATGAAAGTTCATCAGGCCTACTAGAGCTAACAAGTGTAGGAAGAGTTCTTCCTGTAGCATCAAAATAGATTACATTCCTAACAAAAAGAGGAGGGGTATCAAAGGTTTCAATCTGTCCGTGTAGGTTGTGAGCTGCTTTGGCCATTGCTGTCAGCCCCTCCATTAGCTTCTCTATAAACATGGTGCCAACTAGAATGGGGAATCCCCTTCAGTAGTTCCCTGCATTGTTCAACCAAAGGGTCATAATGATGGTTAAAGCTGTTATTTTCCCTGAAAATATTTAAGGCAAACATAGAATCAACTTCAATAATAAGTTTCAAAATTCCCAGTAAATTTTTTTAGAGAAACCCGAAACCTATTCTCCCTTGTGGTTTCTGATGATCCCCACTGCTCCCAACATGCTCGGGTTTCCTAACCAGGTGGAGGGGGTTGCCATTTAATATGGACCTCCTCCTGTCTTTGGTTGGGGAATTTAATATTGTATAACATTCTTTCTTAATAAAAAATCACTTAAATTTTGTGCAAATGAGATATAAGAGTACTATAGCGGCCCAATACAAAATAAGATATAAAATTACTCTAAAGTTGAGTTATATACAAGATAACATAAATAGAAATTTATATGTATGCATAAAAAAATATAAAGAAAATTGATATAAATATATATAATAAAAGGCTTTCAGTTAATTATCAAAGGGAAACGGTGACGTTTTCTATTCCCATCCCCGCCACGCCACTGCCAAGCAACTGCTCAGCTTCACTCACTTCACTCACTCCACTCTCTCCGCGTATTGCTAACGTATATATTTTTGGTCTCACTTCTCACTGTGAGTTTTCCTTGAATAGCAAGAAACTCTCGCCGATCAGACCTAGAAACTCTCACCGATCAGACCCAGAAACTCTAAGCGATCAGACCCAGAAACTCTAAGCGATTCCTTTCTAGTTCGCGGTTCACTCACTGTTTCCCAATTTTGTCCAATGGAAAAGAGAAGTTGCGATTCTGAAGCTGGCTCCTTGTTGCTGTCGAAGAAGAAGGTTTATTCCATATCTGAGATGCTCAAAATTTTCAGAGAAGTTTCATCACGGAAACGTGGACCACCCTTGGATTTGGATGCTGCTGATCCTTGTAGCAAAAGGCAAAGGGTTGGGACTGGGTTCGTGTACCTAAACTGTTCAACTAATGAAGGCTTTTTGGGTTCTCATCAGAATGTTATTAAAGTTTCAAACTTTGGTTGTGGGGTTAGCAAATCGGTGAAGGTTGAAAAGGTATTCACAGAGAAGAAACAGGGCAAGCCAATCGATTCCTGCAAGAAACTACAGTGTAGTGTTATTTTGAGGAGGATGATGATAAGCCCAGATGGTAAAGATTTCCAAGACTTTGTTCATACAAAGGCTTCGTCTTTGCGAGTTCCTGAGATTGAATCGAAGAAACCAATGGATTTGATGGCTCTTAAGTCGAAATTGGACAAAGATCTATACTTTGGAACTCAAGAATTTGCTGCTGATGTTAGGCGTATGTTTTCTGATGTGATGCTATATAATAATCCCATCTACAACATTGCAAAGAGGCTCTTAGATGATTTTGAGATGAGATGGAATTCACTGAACAAAAATTGGGCAACTGAGAACGATTCTAACAAGAGGGGAAACTGTCAAAAATTACCTCCACTGCCATCTCAAAATTTGGTGACTAAAACATCAGTTTCAGAGCCTTCAACAAAGTTCAAAAAGGGTACTGTGGTTGCAAATGTTGCTGGATCACAGAATCATGTACCAGAACAAGTTCATGAGAAGAAGAAAACACAGAGGGCAAATTGTGGAGCTTTTAAGGATTCTTCATGTTCTGATGCTACAAAGCTCTCCTCAAGCAAAGTGACCTGCACAGCCAAGCCAATGGAACATTTTTTGGATACCATTTTTAAGTCACAACAGAGCTTGTTTGATTTTGGTTGCAGAAGTGACCTGTTAAGGAAGAACAAGAGAGAAGCTNTCAAGAAGGGAACTGTGGTAGCAAATGTTGCTGGATCACAGAATCATGTACCAGAACAAGTTCATGAGAAGAAGAAAACACAGAGGACAAATTGTGGAGCTTTTAAGGATTCTTCATGTTCTGATACTACAAAGCTCTCCTCAAGCAAAGTGACCTGCACAGCCAAGCCAATGGAACATTTTTTGGATACCATTTTTAAGTCACAACAGAGCTTGTTTGATTTTGGTTGCAGAAGTGACCTGTTAAGGAAGAACCAGAGAGAAGCTGCTCGAGTGGCTCTTGGGAAGATGGAGAGACAAGTTTATATTGATGATAATTTGAAGGCCTTTGAAGAATTAGAGCAGCTGTGCGGCCATTCTCTCTCAAACTGCATCACAGATCATTCATTGGAAAGCTTAGGTTTGTTCTTAAAGGATGAGCCTATGACACATTGGGATGAGGATATGTTTCTTCAAGGAGATTGGGAAGAAGGAGAAATCATGTTTTAAAATTGTTCATTTTGTGTTGACAATCACATTCTTTAATTCTTCTTCCACGTTTCTGTATCTCTTCATTTAGAGGGTGATTGAACAAGTTGTAAATATGTTTAATCATCAATGCCATGATATATGCATTGTTAATATCATTTTATTTCAGGTCCACTCCTGATATAGTTGGCTATTATAATCATTCTCGAACATGATATAGTTGGCTATTAGAATCATTCCCGTTAGAGATTTCTGTCTTTCGTACTTTCTGATGGAAATCTATCCTATTGAAGTTAACACTTTTGAGAGAATAGCAGACAAGGATAATTAAGTTAAAATTTCATTGTGAAGGAGAAAAACTCCAAGTAAAGGGTAAGATTATACTTTTATGAATCCAATCTTGGAATATCACTGGCTGCTCTTTAGAATGTTTCTGTACTAGCATGAGCTGATAAACTTTTAGTTTGAAAATCTACTCTAGCTCTGTTTTTAAGTGGTAAGACTGTTTCTGATTAATATCAAAGGACATAGATTTTAATTACTTTTTCTTGCTCAGTTTTAGTTACTTAATTTCTAGATCAAATACTAGTTCTTTTATTGTATTATTATTCAGTTAAGCGTCTTGGTATCTTACAATCGCAACAGAGAATTATATATTAAAAACATACATATAAACAAAATCTAAGCTAGAATTCTATTTTACATATATGTTAAATTCTAACTCTATTCTTAGACATGATTTCATCCCTCTAATGATGACGAAAATCATCACTACAATTTTTCAACTTGTTAAGAATAATAACTTGTATTGTAAGTAACCTTGACATTACAAAGGACCAAGTGACAATGAAATAATATGCAATAAATCTGAAGAAAAGAACCAACTTGTAGGAAGAGATGGAAATCTTTGAAGTAAAAGTGGGATAGTGAGAACTGAAAGGGTAAGAAGGATTCTAAGAGAAATTCAGCAGCAAACAAAAGCGAGAATTTTAGAATTTAACACATTTTCAGTGACAGATGGCCTTGTCCATCAACTTGGTAAGTTAAGACGATCTCATTATACAAGTGCCAAGATGTAGAATCAAATTATGCCATTCTGTGCAAAATTCATTAGGCCTTCACCACTTGTGCTATTGTTCATTTCAATTTTATACATCCATTCCAAACAAAAAGTATGCTTGTTTGTGTTCTAAGATGAAATGCAGTAAAAAAGAGCAAAAAGATTAGAACTATATAGATCAAAACCCATGAGAAGCACTCCATGATGCATCTTTTGACTCTTCTTTTCCTAACAGCATCAAACCTGACGTCATTAGCTTGGAGAAGCATACCATGACCAGGGGAAACCACACTCTCCACCAAAGTTCCCTGCACATCTTTGTGGTAAAACTTCACAATTACTTTCATCTTTTGTGTAGTTTTCTTTGGATCATAAACAACTAACTTTTTCCTATTTATCAACATTATAGCTTCACCTTCCCTGTTGACATAAACTGGCTTCACTGAAGATAAACGTTTTCCTATTCCAAATAAATCACTAGGAAAGATAACAAATAATTTAGTCCAAGACTTGCTTACACCATACTCTTTCATTGTCCAAACAACAGTATTGTGTATGTAAACTTCAGAGGCCATTTTATAGTATGTGACAGTAAGATTGTTCCCCAGCACCCCTAAATCAAACACTAGACTCTTCTCTGCAAAATGTGGCAGTGGTAGCTCCCCAAATTTCTCTTTCTCTAAGTTAAAATAAACAATACCAAATGGAAAATTCCAATGGAGATCACCATGCAATGCACAGAAATCAGTGGGAATAAAAGTATAGGGGAAATGTTGAATTGTTCTCCAAGAATTGGTTTTCATTGTAAAGACAAACACTGCACTAGCACCTTCAAAGACACCAACTACATGCAAGACTTTGTAGTCATCAATAGAAGAATCATACCCAAACCCGTTGATGGTTCCACGTCCACGTACTCTAGCAACTGGATATGGGAATTTCTTGTAGAATCCAGTTGTTGGGTTCTAGAGATAAAAGTGGTAGCAATCATGGGCCATTAGAAGGCCATTGCAGCTATAGATTTTTTGCTTACTTTCCCTCCATGGACAAGTTAGCCTATTATTTTCTTCATAGTAGGGTGACTCAAGGTTCATAAACTGAACCAAACTTTTATCTATGCCAAATGTGAGAATGAGTTTAGGGTTTTGGTGTTTGATGTGAACTTTGGCAAACAATGGATCACAGATAAGAGAAAGCCATAGCTTGGATACACACTTGAAGCGGCATAGAGACTTTACAGGTAGTATTGAGAAAATCTCAATAAGAAGGTCTTTTGGAAGATACACAGATTTTGTTGGAACTGAAAGAGGTTGAACTTTTGGCCCTTTTGCCAAGAAACCTGAGAGATCAAATCTACTCTTGAATTGCATCATAGTGGACAGCTGCTGATCTGCTTAACAAGAAAATTGATTGGAAAATTGGAATGCAAACATAGGCTTATGGGGATCGCTAGTAGATCACAGGTCATTGGTATATAGGATGCTTTTCAAAACCTATTTTTGGTTTTTTCTCATTTTCAAAGTGAAATTTCATACCTAACTTGTTTATGCTTGTCCAAGTTTAAAAATCTTTGATAGCGTATTGGATTTGAATTGAAATAATGGTTTTTCTATATCAGCATTAGTCTTTGGATGTTTAATCAAGAAAATAGGCTATATGAGAGGATGACTTATTTCATTTCATAAATTTTATTTACGTGTTCTTAATGAGATTTGAATAAATCTTCACCATAAAATACTTATGGCTTGTATTATAAAACATTTGCTCCCCTAAATTTGTTGTTGTGATGCATAAATGACTAAACGGGAGTGCACCGGGTAGAGAGCATTCATTATTTAGTATTTAACTATTGTCTCATGGAAACAACTATAATTAACAGAAGGTAGTCAGAGGATATGTTTAAAAGTGTTTTTATTTTTAAAAATAGTTTTGAAAATAGCCCTATCTTATTTTTGTTTTTAAAATAATTTNCTCCATTTTAGCATATTTGGGAGCCACATAGTAAAAACTAAAAAGCCACTAGATTTGTTCAATTCAAGATGTTATAATTTTTTTTTTCTATTAAATAGATGAATCTAAAACTTTTGAAGTAGTGATACTCTCACTAATTTTCACACTTACACAATTGTTGTACAGTTATAGATTTAATATACACTTTGCACTATTTCACTTAAATTTTTTTGGTCAAATCCTGACCACACACACCTAAGCAAATATAAAAAGATTGCAATAAGTACAATATAAGTATTTTATGATTTTAAACAAACTAAAATAAAAAATTATGAATAGTATTTTATATTTTTAGTTACGAATTTGACTATCAAATTAGCAAATTTTGAAATCAACTTCAATATTACTTGACTAAATATCTTTTTGATAAAAATTATGAAAAATAATTCTAGTAATTATATATGCATTCATTTATAAAATTAATAGGGTTTAGATTCCTTGAAAATGCAATTACAAAATAAAATAACATTTCAAAGAAAGTAATCATTAAATTCTTGGAAAATAAAATTACTTTTTAAAAACAGTCATAGTATTTTCTTTTTAAAAACAGAAAATATCTAATATAGGGCTTTCCGATGGGTGCAGGCAGATATAAGAAAAAAAGAAAAACAAAACACCCATCACTGGTATTACTGAAGAGTATCTATAAAAGTAAAACAATTCTCACTTCGAAGTGTCCATTGTAAAAGAAAAACAGGCGAATCATGAACTGGGTAAGACGCAACCTGATGAGCACTTCCACAGAGAGCCAAATCCCAAATCATCAATCACAATCACAATCACAATCACAATCACAATCACAATCGCAATCACAATCGAACCCCAAAGGAGCAGACGAAGAACAAGTATATGGGATTACAGAGGAACTCATAAATTTTGTCAAGTCTTTCACCATTGACACATTCAAGGATTTTCCTCTCCAAGGTGAGCTCTTTCTTTCTCTTTTCTCAGCCCTGAATGGAAAGAGAATTAGGGGTTTATGGGCCCTCCTTTGATTTCCAGATAAATATGGCACATTTTGGCTCATGAAGTGTCAGGGTCGATTCAGTGAAGAAAATTTTCTGTCCAAGTTTGATAAATTTTGAGTATTTATGTTTACCCAGAAACCCAGATGATATAAATTTCATTAATTTTCGTTTCAATGAAGACAATTTCTAGTCCAATTTTGATAATTTTCAGTATTTTTGTTTTTTAAGGAACCCAGATGATATAAATTTCCTTGATTTCCACTTCAACTGATATTTGGTTGCTTGAATTGTAGTGAAGAAAAGAAAATTTTGGTCTTGTAGATATTTCCTTTTTGTGACCTTATTTTCTCGGGAAACAAACAGAAAAACATTAGCTCAGCATTCTTCATAAAGAATTCCATTAGTGATAAAGTCTTATTTCAACTAGTTTATCCATTTGTTCTATTGGTTGTTTTTGTCCAGGTGAAGATGAAGCCACCTATGTTGGAGAAACTCCAACCACTTCAACCAAGATTCAGAAGGATCTCTCTGAGTGGCAGGAAAGACATGCCATCCTCCTACTCTCAAAAGTCAAGGTTCATTTTCAATTGTTCATTAAATCAAATTATTTGCCATTGTTCTCTCTTGCAATGTTGAAGTACTAAAATAATGTATCAATGATGTTGATCTAGAGAATAGTGGACTTTACCTTTGTTTGGTCTCCAAACTTATGGTTGACAGGGTCCTTGTCCCTGTAGCTTTGATCTGTAGAATCAACTAGCAACGTTGTACTAGTCTGCAGACATGGTTATGGTGCAAAAGTTCCCACCCTTCTAAGTACTTGGATTTCTTAGTACAAATGACCCTGCACTTTGTGTATACTGACTGCTGGTAAATAGTCTAAGTTGGCTTTGCATGTAGAATATCAGCCTTGTAGATATTATTAGCGCCTGTCCTCATATTTGGTTAATAATAAAGTAAGATTAATTCATCTAGCACTTGCCAATGAACAGGCTTCTCACCTCTTCGTGATAAGATAATTGGGAAAGAAGAAATTGTGCAGAAAATATTAATACAAACTCATTTGTCAGGTTCAGTTCTGAGTTAAGGGGTTCTTAGATTATAGTTCAGATTTCAACTCTAGCCTTGTTATGTATTCCCCCACACATGTAGTTGTATATTGATCAAAAAGAAAAAAAAAACAAATATATGTACTACATTTATGTTGAATATTTTAGGAGGAAGTTTTATGGACTTGCACTCATGAATTTTCAAGCATCATGTCTCTGAATTCTCATCTGGTATTACATATTTTCTACAGTAACGGTATGGCAATAATTGACTGAACTGGGAAGTTTCTTGTTTTCCAATTTGAATGACGTAATTTTTATTTTTTTTATCTTCAAATAAGGAGTGTGCATTTAATGAAAATTTGACATATAAAGGGCAATAAAAATTGAAGAAACTTCTTTTCGTTATGGACTGGTTTTTATTGCTATAGTTAACTAAGATGGTTTTATATGAATTTGAGCTTCATGTAGATTGAGATGTAGCCACAACTATGATATATGTGTAATATTGCAGGCGTTCTATACGTTTTCCATAATCGTATAGAATAAACAATAGGAGAAAACAAAACTTGGATCTCTGACTTCTCGTGGTTTCTGTCAGTCTTGTTTGTTTTGTTTTGTCCATTTTCCTAGTCAGATGTAAGTGAAGTTTATGTTCTATTTCAGTTCTTCAAGTTCTCTCCAATATAATTAGGTTCTTGATTAGTGGTGTTTTGTAGGCCTATTGACGTCTGTGTTTGTTTGATGTTACTTTTCTCTCTAACAGCTTGTGTGATTTGAGTTTTGAAAATCTAGTAATTCTGACTTCTAATTTTGTTATTTTCCAGGAAATGTCTCAATTGAGATATATGCTCTGTCCTCGCCATTTGAAGGAAAAACAGTTTTGGAGAATATACTTTAAGCTTGTCAGGAGCCATGTTGTTGAGTAAGTTGAGCAAATTTCATGTGATTGGTGTATGGCTATATTTAGAATTAGTCACAACTGAATTTGTTTGTATGATAATACTAAAATAGAAAAAGCCTAAGCTTCACCAGCCCCTTTTTCTGGATGATATCTGTGTTGAAATATTTTGCTGGCTTTCTCTTTTTCTTGTTTTTATCCCCATTCTCTCTCCCGTGAAACCTTTTGTGCACCTATACATACACAATCTCACACCCCAGTCCACCAACAGACACAGACACAAACGAAAGAAAAAAAAAAATCTGAGACTTGCATGATGAAATATTATCTCTTTTATCTGTAATCAGATATGAGCTGCGTGCTATACAACTGGAGAAACTGAAAAGCATGGCAATGGAGGATGAAAAATCTTCAGATAACAGCACATGTGAAGTTGAAATGGCAGAAGCGAAGCATGCGGTGTTTATCGAGCCTCAACCCTCATAGAACAAAGCCATACATGTTGGCTTGGAAGTATGAACATAGCAGGTAGCAGTCTATTATAGCTGCAAGTGGAATATCACCCTTCATGAAAGCATTCCTTCAGCTCTTACTTTCAAATTGTTATGATCTCTCAAGTATTTGCTGTCAGCTTGTAGGTTTTGACCTAGTACTCTTGGCATAAATTTGCAGACAAACAAATAGTGTTGGATCTTCAAGAAATCTGAAGATGGGTTTTGGGTGGAGACCAAGCTTTTTCTTTATCCACATATTTGACACACCCGGTGAAATCAATGACAGGTCCACGATGTTTACAAGCTGAATCACTCTGCTACATGACTCAACCTGCCATGATTTTATTAACCACACTTCATGTATCTTTCAGTGTCACAAATGACGCTAAATTTGATGAGTTTCATATAGTTGCTGCTTCTCCCCCTTCATTCTTCTTCTGTCAAGGCAAACATAGAATTCTAGAATATTAGCTTTTGGATAGAAGGCTTTGTTATAAATAGTATGAATGGAGGAAGATTTGAAGTTCTTGCACAATCTCATATGAAAGGGGACACCTTTGTGGAGCATTGTAATGATCATGAGGATCTATATTTGACGATTCTGAGCTTGAACTGAATGAGAATACAGAAGGCAGAAATCTCCAACAGGAGTGAGTCTTATTCAGAGACAAAAGAAAACAGATAAAGCACATATAGTGTTTCTTTTGAAGACTCTAAACTGGGCAGCACTATATGAAGCGCAAGACCATGCAATTCCCTCCCCTTACCAAGGAACTCATAATGTTACTGTAGAAAAGGATTAATATCAGAATTCATAAGCATGTTGCTTGAAAATTCTTAAGTACAAGTCCATAAAACTTCCTCCTGCCTTATAATCAAAGGTAAGACTCATGTGAGATTCTTTGTCAACGGATTCTCACGGCTTCGAACCTTAGCTATTAAGTGAGGAATTTAATTTTCTCACCATTGTATCAAGCGCCTATTAAGCCTCCTAATTAATATTTTCTTTTTCTTTTTGGGCCTTAGTTAAGCTTTTAGTTGAAAACCGAACTTCAATCTAAGAATTCCTTAACTAAGAAACGACCTAACAAATGAGTTTGTATTACTGTAACTCCACAACTTCCTCTTTTCTTTCACGTATCTTCCTTCATGTACTTCTTTGTCATTACGAGTTTTCCAAATTTTTTAGTAGTTGCTTAAATAATTTTCTCTTAGCCTCAGAAAAATTAAGTTACAGCTACAGAGCCAATTGTACCAAATATACGGAATCAGGAAATGGATTTGATTATTATTGGCATTTTTATACAGCTTCTACTAATACTTCATATTTGAAATATAAGAAAACTGGTGCCTTGTAGCAGAAAAGAAAATGGGAAGATTCTGGAAATGAAGTAGGGAATGAACAAGCTTGATTTTCATGCTTATTGTAGTGATGCAATCATGTGTTGGAACTAAGATGCAGTCTTAGAAGATTCTGGTTTATTTCAATGTGTAATAGGAGCTTAAGTAAAAGCTTAGCAAATGATGTTTTTGAGAACATGGACATCTAGCTTCTAAATAACATTCCAACTCAAAGCTTAAGTAATTGAGCATGGAGAAGCAATAGAAAATTCATATTAATTAATCACATCTGAAATATTTTAACCACTTATGAACAGAACAGAGTTTTAAATAAAGAATTATCAATATAAGATAGTATAAAAATATTCTCAAGAGCCGCAAGTGCTATTCTGATAACAAAGTAATTGATGGTGACAATGAATATATCATGGCATTGATGATTAAACAAATTTACAATTTGTTCAATCACCCTCTAAATGAAGAGGTACAGAAACGTGGAAGAAGAATTAAAGAATGTAATTGTCAAAACAAGATGAACAATTTTAAAACATGATTTCTCCTTCTTCCCAATCTCCTTGAAGAAGCACGTCCTCATCCCAATGTGTCATAGGCTCATCCTTTAGGAACAAACCTAAGCTTTCCAATGAATGATCAGTGGTGCAGTATGTGAGAGAATGGCCACAAAGCAGCTCTAATTCTTCAAAGGCCTTCAAATTATCATCAATATAAACTTGTCTCTCCATCTTCCCAAGAGCCACTCGTTCAGCTTCTCTTTGCTTCCTCCTTAACAGGTCAGCTTTGCAACCAAAATCAAACAAGCTCTGTTGTGACTTTAAAATGGTATCCAGAAAATGTTCCATTGGCTTGGCTGTGCAGGTCACTTTGCTTGAGGAGAGCTTTGTAGCATCAGAACATGAAGAATCCTTAAAAGATCCACAATTTTCCCTCTGTGTTTTCTTCTTCTCATGAACTTGTACTGGTACATGATTCTGTGAACCAGCAACATTTGAAACCACAGTACCCTTTTTGAACTTTCTTGAAGGCTCTGAATCTGATGTTTTAGTCACCAAATTTTGAGATGGCAGTGGAGGTAATTTTTGACAGTCTCCCCTCTTGTTAGAATCGTTCTCAGTTGCCCAATTTTTGTTTAGTGAATTCCATCTCATCTCAAAATCATCTAAGAGCCTCTTTGCAATGTTGTAGATGGGATTATTATATAGCATCACATCAGAAAACATACGCCTAACATCAGCAGCAAATTCTTGAGTTCCAAAGTATAGATCTTTGTCCAATTTCGACTTAAGAGCCATCAAATCCATTGGTTTCTTGGATTCAATCTCAGGAACTCGCAAAGACGAAGCCTTTGTATGAACAAAGTCTTGGAAATCT
The DNA here is from genome assembly GCA_003255065.1 of Cercis canadensis. Taxonomy (NCBI): domain Eukaryota; kingdom Viridiplantae; phylum Streptophyta; class Magnoliopsida; order Fabales; family Fabaceae; genus Cercis; species Cercis canadensis. Next base: position 537,364 of record QAOA01004724.1, read on the forward strand.
TTGCCATCTGGGCTTATCATCATCCTCCTCAAAATAATACTACACTGTAGTTTCTTGCAGGAATCGATTGGCTTGCCGTATTTCTTTTCTGTTAATACCTTTTCAACCTTCACCGATTTGCTAGCCCCACAACCAAAGTTTGAAACTTTAATAACATTCTGATGAGAACCCAAAAAGCCTTCATTAGCTGAACAGTTTAGGTACACGAACCCAGTCTCAACCTTTTGCCTTTTGCTACAAGGATCAGCAGCATCCAAATCCGAGGGTGGTCCACGTTTCCGTGATGAAACTTCTCTGAAAATTTTGAGCATCTCAGATATGGAATAAACCTTCTTCTTCGACAGCAACAAGGAGCCAGCTTCAGAATCGCAACTTCTCTTTTCCATTGGACAAAATTGGGAAACAGTGAGTGAACCGTGAACTAGAAAGGAATCGCTTAGAGTTTCTGGGTCTGATCGGTGAGAGTTTCTTGCTATTCAAGGAAAACTCAGAGTGAGAGAGTGAGAAGTGAGACCGAAAATATATACTTTAGCAATACGCGGAGAGAGAGAGAGAGAGAGTGGAGTGAGTGAAGCTGAGCAGTTGCTTGGCAGTGGCGTGGCGGGGATGGGAATAAAAAACGTTACCGTTTCCCTTTGATAATTAACTAAAAGCCATTTATTATATATATTTATATCAATTTCTTTATATATTTTTATGTATACATATCAATTTCTATCTATGTTATCTGTATATATAACTCAACTTTAGAGTAATTTTATATCTTATTTTGTATTGGGTAGCTATAGTACTCTTATATCTCATTTGCACAAAATTTAAGTGATTTTTTATTAGGAAAGAATGTCATACTATATTAAATTCCCCAACCAAAGACAGGAGGTCCATATTAAATGGCAACCCCCTCCATCTGGTTATTTCAAGTTGAACACAGACGGCTCAGCCTTAGGAAACCCGAGCAAGTTGGGAGCAGTGGGGATCATCGGAAACTACAAGGGAGAATGGGTTTCGGGTTTCTCTAAAAAAATTGGGTTTGGGACACCGAACCTAGCAGAACTTTGGGCAGTCTTGGAAGGCATTGGCCTTGCTTCTTTACTGGGAATTTTGAAACTTGTTATTGAAGTTGATTCTATGTTTGTCTTAAATATTTTCAGGGAAAATAACAGCTTTAACCATCATTATGACCCTTTGGTTGAACAATGCAGGGAACTATTGAAGGGGATTCTGTTACAACTCAAGTAACCAAACTGTAGTTTATTGATTGAATACCTTTACATTGGACTTCCCATGCTTATATAGCTGACCCATAACACTCCTCTTACAATGCAACTTCTACCCACTAAGACTCCTACTAGAACTCTTACTGCTAATCATATAACTCTACTAGATACTTAGATAACTACTGACGTAACCTAGATAAACCAGATAGCTACTACACTTGCATGTGCCATGCACCATGCACACCCATGCACGTCTATGTGTATGGTAGCTGCTGTATCAGATTCCCCATTCTAGTTGGCACCATGTTTATAGAGAAGCCAATGGAGGGGCTGACGCAATGGCCAAAGCAGCTCACAACCTACATGGCCAGATTGAAACCTTTGATACCCCTCCTCTTTTTGGTAGGAATGTAATCTATTTTGATGCTACAGGAAGAACTCTTCTTACACTTGCTAGCTCTAGTAGGCCTGATGAACTTTCAGCTGGTTGACTCCTTTCCCAGCGAGGCTTTATTTGTGTGTGTTCTGTAAGCTACGTTATTTATCTTAATTGAATTCCAGTTTCAACCAAAAAATAAATAAATGAAGTTTGAATTCTACTGCAAAACCATCTTATCAAAAAGTGAAAAAGTATCTTACAAATTTATCATGCAATCAAGGTGAGCGGGAGAGATCGTATCACTTCAAGCACTGTAACAAGAGAAACTGCATGTAGTTATTAAAACTCAATTCCATTATCATTTCCCCACTTTTCTTTTGAGTTAGCAAAGCTTTTGGAGGGACATATTCAATCTAAATGACCTTATCATACAAATTTACAAGACCCAAGCCAGTGTTCTCTTTCCTATATCTTTCCAATGTTCCTATTTTGTAGTGAACTCTCGAGAATGAAATACAGATATACAAAAGCAATAATACAGTTAAGAAGCTTTCTATACTTGCTTCTTCTGTTGGAGGCAATGGAAATCCTTTGGTCCTGAAGCATGTTCAAGTTGGTAGCCAGCAACCTCGTATAGCGATCAAAATACAAGAGCTGCTTAAGGAGAAGCGCGAATTCTCGAGGAAACTTCAATCCATATGATTCGCTAACCTGAATCTGTGAAGCAGGGAGAAAGCATATAAATTGTATTAATGGTTATTAACCAAAGTAAATCATATACAGGAAATCACCAATTCAACAAAGTTCACTGTTTCAATAGATCCAGAATGCTGCTCATGTCCATGCACAACATGTTTCCAACAATTGAATGTTGTAATATTTCTTATCAAACATTAATGACACAATATTTCTCATAAAATTATGATTATAGAAACATACAAAATAATATGGTTTTGGTTGACCTAATGTTACAACTCAAGTAACCAAAACTGTAGTTTATTGATTGAATACTTTTACATTGGTCTTCCCTTGCTTATATAGTTGACCCATAATACTCTTACTACAATGCAACTACTATTCATTAAGACTCCTACTAAAACTGCTACTACTACCCTTATAACTCTTACTCCATATTAGATAAATACTGATACTCTTTTAGATAAACCAAAACTCTTTACAGCTATAAACCAAAATTATCATACGTGCATGTGCCATGCACCCGCATGCATTACTGCATGTAGGTGGGTTGGGCCTTCTAATTCTAGTTCTAGTGCCATGCATTACTGTTGTATCACCTAAGCCCTGTGTTAATGTTAATGCATTGCAGCCATTTTTTCTCCCTTAGAACAGATTGCGGCAGTCACAGTTACTTAAAGTAATGCATCTCAATGTTGTCAGGGTGTGAAGATATGCTATGGCAGTTAAGGCAACATCGCAATCATGCAAACCTACAGATTGATAAACATATAGCAGCTTTAAGGTTGCTTATGAATCCATTGAGGCAGCGAGGTAGCAGAGATCCTCATGCCCAATATAGATGGTATTTCTCATGCTTAGTAAGTAGTAAATAATCTATCATACATTTATCAGTTTGAAATAGAAGTTTTTGACAGGCAGAGAAAACTATCTATTAGTCCACTTAATCAGTTTTTAATAATTCATATCAAAATAGCTTACCACATCGAGAAAAAGTGCATTCATCTGCCTCTCATCAACCACTATGTTAGCAGAAACAGCAGTTGCAGTTGTTGTTGTCCCCCTTGCAGTTGCTACAGCTATTTCAGTGTCCAACTCCTGCATTTATACAAAGGCGCTAATATTAAATGTAAGCAAGACACTTAAAACAGACTCTGGCTAAGTAAGATACATCAGGTTTGAATCTAAAATTACTAAAACTACCCAATGATAGAAATACATGTCAGGACTCAGCCATCCATGCTTTCAAGTTCAATATCTTCGAAAAGTCATTCCTTTTTTAGGTGAAATATCAAATGAAAATAACTAGAAACAAACTCCAGTACATCAAAATTGACGATGTCTGTCCTAAGGTGAAATTAATTCCCGAGCTTAAGGTCGTGTAAGGGCTTGAAGTCAGTTAGGGAGTTGGAAATGAACTATGGACTAAGTAGAATTACCAGGATTCCGAAGATTAAGTTAACTCGGTTTAAACTAAGAAAAACAATAATTGAGGAGAGAGTCAAATGTTGGAATGAAGTATTTATAGGAAGAAGAAAAATGATGAGGAGTATGGTGGTAATATAGGTATTTGAGCCTTAATGGGCCAAGACCAATTTGAGCCTTTAATAAGGATATCTACAAAATCTAAAAGAATCTGACTTTAGGGATTTGGTTGAAGACCTTACTCGTGAGATTTATTATCTGTTTGAACTTTGAAGTTGGACTTGGATCACTCAAATCGTGCCCTATTGTACATGGATTTCCTAAAAGTGCAATCTACATATTAGCTTTTTTTCTTTTATGATTTTGGTAATCACATATTAGCTATTAAGCCACGTATAAATGGAAAATTTAAGATGTTGAAAATAATTAGATTATATGGTATGAGTATTGAACAAATAGTGGTCACGGATACAAATTAAAATAATGATTAATAATAAGATGTAAGGTTGGAGGATAACAATTCTTCTACTAAGAAAGAGATTTGTGTAAAGACTAAAAAGTTATACGGAGAAGAAGAAAATTTGCAAATATAAAACACTAAGCTCAAATATAAATATCATTTAACATTAAATTAATTTGAACCCTAAATGCTTGAACTCAAGTAAAAGAAACAAACTAATTCTGAAATAATAAATATTTGTTTAACCTTAACTAAATGACACCCTAAAAGCTAGTTGATTGTTAATTTTTTGTTTTTTAACTTCTTTGACTATGATTTTGAGTTTAAACATGAAACCTACAAGTCTTAAAGACAATTTCAATATCACTCAGTCACTCGTGATTTAGTAATTGATTGTTAATTAATTGTGTTATTGTTGTTAAAAAGACATAGAAGAAATTGCAGTTGGGACCATAATTCTAAAGAGAAATGGAGAAATGTTCCTTGGTGTTGGTCTTCCATCTCAAAATCCCAAGCCCAACATCATAATTTGGTTCTTTATCCATTTCACTCTCTCTCTCTTCTTTCCCCTCTTTTCTTTCCCATCTTTCCTTTTCCATGGCCATATCATATAATTTGGACTAGGAAAGCATAAATCACTCAAAATTGACCATTGGATATACATTATAAGAATCAATAAATACAAAGAAAATTGATTTTTTTTGTTTTTTTGTTTTTTACTGAAGAGTATTACCCACATGATCTCAATAGAATTTAAATTTGAACCTCTACAATAAAATACAAAAAAAAAAAAAAATTACACTTCATTTACAAAAAAAATCAACAAAAAAATTCTTTCGCAAACAACCTATTAAAATATTTTCATAAAAAAATTAGGAAAATTACCTAAAAAGAAGACTTGTCAATTTTATGACCTATAGAGTATTAACCTATTCATAAACTGAATAACTCTAAATTTTATAACTGGTTATTCTCTTTAATATTGTAAAACTTTATGAACCATCATTTTCCTAGAAATTATCTACAATTTCAAAATGAATACCACAAATAAAAATCAAGTCTAGCTAGAAACAAGTGATGTGTGTCTCTTTGTACTGAATTGGTTAGGAAAATGATAGCTCCGATATAATAATGTATAATTAGTTTATCTTTCTTTTTCTTTGTAGAGAACTTGGGATGCTATCAAAATAAGGGGTCGCAATCATAGTGATTGTACTCTTGGCGTGCAATGGACTAATAATGGAATATATAGACGTGCTCTATGATATGACTCTGTATGTGCAGACAATATTACTGTCAAGAAAGCAACACTATATATCTCCATTGAATTACATTCTTACACATAGTGGCATTCATCTTTTATGTACTTTCACACATATAATTTGAAAGATTACTAAGATCATGTATCATGTCCACTCATTTTATTTTGGCCATTTCCATTCATGTTTACTTAGAAAATGATATTCACACCAAACAGCTTATAACTAAGTAGTATTGAGATTGTTATCAAAATTTGTAGATTTCGTGTTCGAATCTAAAATTATAACAAAAGTACCAAAAAAAAATTATATTCACACAAACAAATTATATATAACAACTTGTAATTAGTAGATCTTTTTTTTTTTTTTTTTTTGAGTTAGACAATTAGTAGGTCATCTGAATTCAAATTATCTCTCATTGTCAAACTCAGATTGTGTCACATCTTGTATATATTAATTATAAATCTGATTATGAATACTAATAACTAGTTTGAGAATTGCATAGTTGCATTTAAGTAAAGAAAGAAAGAATAGGGAGAATTCTGATATTTTTATTGGCATTTGGACAATAATATGAAAATTGTTTTGATGTGGTAACATAATTTAATTTTATATTGTGGAAGAAAAGAATACGTTCAGAAATTTTGTGGAAAGAAGAAACTAATTAAATTAATTTTTTCTGAATGGTTTTTTTTCTTTTTTAGAACCACTTTTTATAGAGGCATGCAGCATCAAAAATTTGATACCAATGTATTCACACACACACACACACACAAAAAAAACATTTGATAGCAATTTCAAATAGCACTAACCATAATTGTAGCTAGTACCTAATACCTAACGCCAAATTATACTTTAATAGCAATTCCAGCTTTGAATATGGAATTCACAAGCCTTGAGCGCGATTTTATAGTACCACTTAATTAAAAGTTGTTCGATAATGCCAAACATCATTAGTAACATATGATATTAATGAGCTAGTAGAATAATATGCCTTATGTAATTATGTAATCAAATATGATAGAAGTTAATTACTCCCATAAAAATATGATAGAAGTTACTGTTTCTTTTTTTATGACAACAATTCATTAATAAATCTTTTTTGTATTTAGTTTTGGAATTTAATTAGTATTAGTTTATGGGTATGAATTGACTCTATAAGTACATCCAAAAGTTCCTACAAAAATTGACATTTGACTATATATATGAGTAACTTGAATCCACAGATGCGTTTTAAGACATTTTCAATATGCTCATGATGAGGAGACCTGAATGGAGACGACATCACCATTTAGACAATCATAATCTAAATTTCAAACAAACACGAGAAAACTATATGATTGCCATGCCATTTTGGCTTTATTATATAATAATCCAAGTTCATCTACATTATAGATAATTAGACATCATCACTATATTAACTTCAAAGAAAGTCATTCCCTTACAAGTAAGATTATTTATAATCATTATACTCGTTGTATTCCTTCTATTACTTTTTCTATTTTTCTTCTCTCTCTTTATTATCAATTTCTCTCCCTTCTGCTTTAGCTACTTGTGCGTTGCACGGGTATGTAGCTACTATAAGATATTTGTGATATCATGCAGCATATATATATTTTTTGCTTCTTTAACAAACCATTTTCTTACATCTCAATTTTGTACCTTTATTTACTAGGTTTGGCTTGAGTGTTCACAATTTTAGCAACAATAATGATTGTCTTGTTGAAAACACAACTCACATCTAATCATAAACATTAATTTGTAGCTAGGGTCGTCATTATTGAATAGTTATGGGTAATTACAAAATAAACAAAAATTACGTTAGTCTTAACAAATAAGAAGAAGGTAAAAGTAAAAGAAAAGAAAAGAAAGAACAGGTAGTTACATCATATTACTCTTTTCAAAGTGGATTTTGAAACAATTAGATTAAGTTTTACAATTGTAAAGGCATTCCTTGTTTGCTTGCAATTGATGCACTTCTTAACCTATATGGACTAGCATTAGCATGAGATCTTAGTCTGTCAACTAGTTTGTCTCTTTAGAAATAAAATGTTCTTATTTCACACAAAAGGGTAGCAAGACATACAATTTGTTGTAAATAATCAATATAACTTTAATTATGTACATATTATCAAATCAAAAGAAATTATGTACAAATTATGAGATTCTTGTATGTGCATTAGTGAAAATCCAGTAATATATGAATTACTAACCTTAATAATATTAAATTACTAACCATGTATAATTTTCTTAATTTATCGAAGTCCTAAGTTGATTTCGGCTCTAATTTTATCCTTTTTCTCATCACTTGAACTATGTTTGAGTGGTTTAATCCCTCTTCTCGTGCATGAGAGTATGTTTTTATCTATTGATGTAGACATATTTTAGGATAAAATGAAAAAGGAAATATTTTAAATTGGAATTTGATAGAACGAAGCAAAGCTTGACCTCCAATTATCAAAAGAATTTCTTCCCTATTTAGAAAATAAAACAAAGAGGTAGCCAAAAGAAACACTTACTACACAATAAGGTTACATATAATTATTCAATACTACAAGTGATATCGATACTACATACACAAAAATTATTTAAGCCACATATTTTATAGGGGTCTCACATATATAGGTTTCGCAAAAATGTTAAGCAAAATAAATAACATATAAATCATTTCAATTATCAAGTTTACTTGTCATATGAATATCATCTTATGATATTGAATAATTAACCAAAGATTACATGCATCTTCATAAGATATACACAATCTAAAGTCAATGCCAAAGTTCAAACCTTCTATTTATTGTACTTAATCCTAATTAATCTTGTAACCTATTGAAGTATACAAACAGGAATTTCCCCACATTATTGTCAGAAAAAGAGTAATATAATAAAAAATTTCTTAATTCATGATAAAAGAACTGTTTAAGAAATGCTAACCATAAAAAAATAAACAAATCCGAACCGAAAGCTAGTTGGGATTTCTTGAGCTCCATTTCAAAGGCAGCTTGACTTTTTCATTTCAAACTGCAATTACTTTAAACTCTAAACTGAAACTATTTATATGTAGTAGTTCTAATTTCTTTCCAAATTGACCTTATCANCATGATAAAAGAACTGTTTAAGAAATGCTAACCATAAAAAAATAAACAAATCCCAACCGAAAGCTAGTTGGGATTTCTTGAGCTCCATTTCAAAGGCAGCTTGACTTTTTCATTTCAAACTGCAATTACTTTAAACTCTAAACTGAAACTATTTATATGTAGTAGTTCTAATTTCTTTCCAAATTGACCTTATCAGCATGTTTGGCAGAATAATCCCACTGTCTTTTCTTTCTTCTTTTTGGTTTTCAATTAGCAAAAAGAAGATTGAAACCCCACTTCCCATGAGATCAGATTGATGAAACATTTTTTTATTCATATAACAACTAATGCACATGTCCATGACTTTAGGGATCCTGCCCACCATGCACATAGTCATGTCCATGACCATATATACCACACATGGCTTCTAAATACTTTGACTTAGACCCAGAATTTTTTTTGTTTTCATCTACATGAAAGGAATGGTAGTAGTAGTAGTAGTGGAAGATATGATATGATATGATATCAATGTAATAATATAGTATGGGACCATTATACCCCACTTTATTAACTATAATATGACCCACAGAGGAGTGGAGGGTAATCATAAATCATAAATTCATCTAAAGTGGCCACATCTATCTCTATCCAAGTTTTGAGTGTTCTTTCTCCTTTTTGACCTTTATATGTTTGCTCTCTTTCTTTCACGTGGAAAGTGATTTAAAATGCACGAGCAGAAGGAATTAACTTTTTTCCTTTCAATTTAAAGTTTCAATTGCAGGTATTTTTATTTTGTTCTTTAGAAAAGTAAAGCTGCAATCACAGTTACTCCCACTACATTTGCCTATTGTAAATTGGAAGCTATAAAATCCATTTACTTCCCCTCAAAGGACTTCAATTTTCTTAATTCTTTTGTTTTATAGTTAATTAGTTGTGTACTTGCGTTGAGTGAGACTTAGAGCTTTTCGTTTCTACTTCTTTTTCACTTTTCATATAAAAAGAATGAGTTACAGCAGTGTCACACAGATGAATATATATAGCTATTCATTCTTAAGTCTCTCCCCTCACTACCTGCGATTATATTAAATATCAGGTATATTAGAAGAGAAAAAAAGCATAAATAGTATACTACTTACTAATTTATGTTAGTCAAAGAAGGATTCAATTTTTGACAAATAATTGTTGGGTGATAAAATATCTCTAAGTTGTTCAGTTTTTATTACTTTGAGTGACATAATAAGAGATAACCTTTTTCTTTTTAAAATCTGTTTTTTTTTTTTTGGTTTTAATAGTAAGGGTATATTTGGGTTAATTATCGTGTACCAAAATTAGGTTCTTTCTTAGGCAATCTTAAGGGAGCACGCTCTAGTGTATTCAAGGAAAAAAACTCCCTTGAGTGCTAATCCCAGAATTCAAAACAAAATTCCATTTCAAATCCTCAAATCAAATTGTGTTTGTGTGTGTATGTATCTCACATAACTTAATAATATGTGAATACAATAGTATTACCCATGTTCTTAAGAATCAAACATCTGTTTGATGTTTATAGCTCTATCTTATCTCTAAATTGTTCATGTTTCCCACACCCACCCCCACCCCCCCCCCCCCCCCCCCCCTCACCNCCCCCTTCCCCCAATGTGACAATGTCCAGCTGTGACATAATTTGGGGCCAAAAAATTCATCATTTAAGAGGATGGTTCTGATTTTGTGGTTGCCTTCGCACCCAAAGTCTTTGTCTAGAAATAAATCATTGAATTAGCATTATTTTTGGTGAAAAAGAAAAAAATCAAACTTGAGATCAGTTCCTCTATCAAGACATGGTTTTCAAATTAAAAGGGTCACGTATCCTATGCACCATAGGCAGAGAAGTTTCAATTATTGGTGATGAAATTCAAACCCACTTGACCCACATTTTCTTCTCCTGTTACTTCTATCGAAGTTAGCATGTCTCTTTTGTTATATTTTGGGCTTGGTCTTAATATTTAATTGTTTGAGGAAAAAATAAATAAGGAATTAATTGTGCACACACTTGTTTACATATCTTATTGTATTCTAAAAAGAGTAATGCTATGTGATTGAGAATTTTAGTGTTGAAGTTCTTTACTTACTGACTTAAAATCACACAATATAATTGATTTAAGGATGTTTTAAAATAGTTAAGATCTTAAGTTTGAATTTTTATTCTCGTATCGAATTTAACTCTATTTACCTAATGGTTAAAAAAAGAAAGTTCCATTCCAGTTGGATTTAACACCGCAGTAAGAATTATTGTAACATTAAATCTCATGATGTCGAAGCCATTCCAAACACCTCTAAATTTGGGAATCCTTGCCTAACAAGTGTTTTCCTCGTGAAAGTTAAATTCTATGCATGAAAAAATTGTCTAGGGTTTTGTATTATGGTATATTATTTTCTTCTCTTTCTTGTAGACAAATTCCTCCAAACTTAACCCAAAAAACGAATTATTTTTCATATTTTATAGCACTTACGAAAATTTACATCTTGAATAATGTTGAATCCAACATTCATGCCCTGATTTAGAATCAAGTATGATCTTAAACATAAGTTAGTGGGGAGATTCTAAGGGTTCTTATTATAATATCATATCTATTTTTTTTTCCCCATATAGTGCTATTGGATGGTTCAATAATGAAAATTTTAATTGTAAAAAGTAGAGAAAGAAAAAAAAACAATTGATAAATATATATAAATTGATATATATATATATATATATATATATATATATATATAT
>QAOA01004724.1:549324-571259 GCA_003255065.1 Cercis canadensis
TATATATATATATATATATATATATATATATATATATATATATATATATATATAAATTAATTTTTGATGAAATAAAAATTGAGAAACCAGATAGGCTGGTCTAAAACAGAGCTTATAGGTTTGTTTGGGAGTTGAAGGAGAAATGAAGGGGAATGATACAAGAGGAAATGGAGAGAAAAGAAAGAAAGGGAATAAAAGAGATTTTTCTTTCTCTTATTTGAATGATTAAAATGAGCAAAGGAGATGAAACTGAATTTTTTAACCCCAAAAAGAGAGAGAGAGAGAGAGAGAGAAAGTAGTTAAAAAGTGTGTAGTTTTTCATTGTGGGTCCTATATTAATGGATAGTGTGGAGATAAAATAAAAAATAATTTTAAAAAATAAAATATGGGTATAATAATAAATTACTCATATTTTTTCTTCAAATCTCTCAAATTGAAGAAACACAAAAATAAAAATAAAAATATAAGAGAGTTTGAAATTATCTCTTAATTTTTCTTTAAATTTTAAACTCTCAAACAAATAGATAAACATATTTACTCATTTTATTTTTTCTCCAACTTTAACTCTCAAACAAATCCGAACTTGAGACTATTAAAATTATCATTAAACATTTTTAGAATTATATGGAAAGAAATCTAAGATATTTGTGACAATGGTTTATTAAAATTGAAGTATTATTAAATTTGCCGTAAATGAAGACAGAAACAAGAATATGACAAAATTGTCAAAACCTGTAACAACTCTTGTTCCCGCTTTCTTCCCTGTTCCTGAGAAGAGATTTTTGACTTTTCTGTGCAGAACCAAAGTTACAGGAAAAGAAACCCCACCCCTTTTTGCGCCTCTTTACCTGCTTAAAGAAAGCAAAGAAAAGCACCGAACGAGAAAAAATAATAGTGACTCTTGCAGCTGAAGAAATTTTGAACAAATCATGGGTGTTATCAAAAAGCAAAGTGTGACCCACAACAGAGGCCCATGGCTTTGGACAATTGCAATCTATGCTTTGAACACGACCTGTTTGACGAAAATGGCCAAAGAACTTCTCCAACAGCAACATCTCCAACTGGGTCTCTGTCTCTTTCTTCAGTTCACTACCTTAAACCCACTATACTTTTATCCATCCCTTGACATTCCAATTTACTGTTCTGGGTTTTCTCACTCCCTATGGACCGTACTGACAAGCAGCAGCCGCAGCAGCTGTCCTTGGCCAAGAGTGCGCGGCAGCGATGCAATGAATGGTCTGTTTGATGCTTTCTCAGTGCTTTTTTTATGCTTTATTTTACTCATGCTTGTGTTTTTCTCATAAATGTTTCTGGGTTCTGCTTGGTTCTTGTTTTTCTTCTTAAAAGGGGTGCCTTTACGTTTCCTCAGCTTCTATTTTGTGCATAAGTTGTTTTCTTATATCATTCTTATTACTATTATGAGCAAAGAGTAGTCTTTCTTTCTTCAATCTTCTCTTTTGCCTTGAATAGGTAATGTGTTGAATGGTCAGTCTGCGGCTTATCATGTAGACTTATAAGCTAATTTGCTTCGCTTCTCCTTATTATTCCTGTTATTCAACTTATTTCTAACATGGTTCTTCTGATCTAGCTGCTGGAGTGAAATGATCAATGATCTGTCTCTACTTTTTCTAGAAGTTAATGTTCTACGTGAACCAACTTCTGATCTATCACGTTATCAATGGTCTCTCCCGCCTTCCCCTTAGTGAATGGGATGGCTTCTTCTTGAGTATTTGGATGCTGAAATTGCAACTTGGACATCTTAATCACGCTGTTGTTAACAGTGTTATTTAGTGAATGTTAGTTAGAAAAAAAGTGTTTCTAAATTTTGATTTTATGATTTGCAACTATAACGCATCTACTTTTGTTTTTCTAGTAACACAAATATTCTCTCTATTTTTAGAAACGGGCTTATAATTGAGTTAGACAATTATGAATGATTTTATGAATGACCCATGCTGTGAGTTTTAATTAAAAGTTGATAAATAGGTTGGTAGTAGTTCAATTCATTGAATTATACCATTAATAGAGTTCTAAATTTAAAATGATCTCTTCCTTATCTTCTTCTTTTTCTTTGGTTAGAGACGCCCTAATTATTTGTCTCCCAAAACGTGGAGACTGGTCCCTTATCTTCATATATCTGTACAATCTGAATCTCTTTCTTCTTCTTCTTCTTCCATGGTTTAGTGACTTTTGTCCACTGGAGGCCCATTTGGGGTTCTGGGCAACGTATTGAGAGGTAGCCATTTTACAAGTTCCAAGCGCAGCACCTTAGTAATGGCACAATTTATTCTCAATTCTCTGGCATGACAGCGTCAAACTTTGAATTGACCGGCGTTTAAATGCTAACATGATAAATAATTGGCATTGTTTGTTATTTACAAAATTCCACGATTTTATTAAAGACCTTTCAATTCCTAACCCAATAATTAAATATTAGACATTGATTACTCTGTTATTGAAACTTACCATAGTCTGTATTTGACTGATGCGTATGTTTTTGGCTTCCTTTTTCTTTTACTCGTTATTATTTGGTTGGATTATTTGATAATTATGGACACATAACTCAGTTGCACGAATAAAATATCTGAGTTCCATGTTTGTCCTATCAAGAAAAGTTGAAGTACACTATCTATGTCTCTAAATCAGAGACCTATAAGTGAAGGAATGAGTGTAGCACACAATGTTTGAATATATCTGAGTTCCATGCCAATTACCATTGATGCTTTATTAGTACTGTTTAGCTTATTGATGCTAAATAAGTGAAAGATTGGTTTTTCCCATGTGCTTATTAGTATATTATGTTTTAAAGTACTGATACCTGTTGAGTGAAGGACTCTTTATGTGAGTGTTTTTAAATACAGTCAAGAAAGAGAATCTGTTTTGAACAATTAGTGCCAAACCAATTCTTAAAATCCTGATTTAGTCTTGAACTTCGAAAGTTCATAATTGCAGCAAGCTGTTTCTTTTGAATGATTGGCTGTTAACCTTTTGTAGGATTTTTCGGGATGTACCAAGTGATATTAATATAGAAGTGAATGGAGGAACATTTTCCTTACATAAGGTGAGTATATGTACAGTGCTTGATCTGGATTTATTCTTATTCTTAATAATGACATACGATGACCATTTACAACTTTTCGGCTATTATACTTATGGTTATTGTTACTTTTATGAAGTTTCCTCTTGTCTCCCGAAGTGGGCGAATAAGGAGGTTAGTTGCAGAACATAGGGATTCTGATATCACAAGAGTGGAGCTGCTTAATCTACCAGGAGGTGCTGAGGCCTTTGAATTGGCTGCAAAATTCTGTTATGGTATTAACTTTGAGATTACATCTACAAATGTTGCGCAACTCTGTTGTGTCTGTGATTACCTTGAAATGACTGAAGAGTTCTCAAAAGACAATCTTGGTTCCCGTGCTGAAGAATATATTGATAGTGTTGTTTGCAAAAACCTTGAAATGTGTGTTGAAGTTTTGCTACAATGTGAAAGCTTACTTCCTCTTGCTGATGAGCTAAAAATAGTTACTCGCTGCATAGATGCAATTGCCTCAAAAGCTTGTGTAGAGCAAATAGCTTCTAGTTTCTCACGATTAGAGTATAGCAGCTCAGGCAGGTTACACATGAGTAGGCAAGCCAAATGTGACGGTGACTGGTGGATAGAAGATCTTTCTGTTCTTCGGATTGACATGTTCCAAAGAGTAATAACAGCCATGAAATGTCGTGGGGTCCGTCCTGAGAGTATTGGTGCTTCCCTTGTAAATTATGCCCAGAAAGAGTTGACAAAAAAATCCAGCTTGTGGAATCCATCTAGCCAGACTAAAGTTGATTCGAATTCAACTGGGCATGAAAAGCTTGTGGTTGAGACAATTATCAGCCTTTTGCCAGTTGAGAAACTTGCTGTTCCAATCAATTTCCTTTTTGGGATTCTGAGAAGTGCAGTGATGCTTGATTGTACAATTGCTTCTAGACTAGACCTAGAAAGAAGGATTGGTTCACAATTGGATGTTGCCACTCTTGATGATCTTTTGATTCCATCTTTCAAGCATGCAGGCGATACCTTGTTCGATGTTGACACAGTTCATAGAATTTTGGTAAACTTTTGTCAGCAGGATGATAGTGAAGATGAGCTAGAAGATGCTTCTGTTTTTGAATCTGATAGCCCTCATTCCCCTTCCCAAAGCGCATTAGTTAAAGTGTCAAAATTAGTGGACAACTACCTTGCTGAAATTGCCCCCGATGCAAACCTGAAACTTTCTAAGTTTTTGGTCATTGCAGAAACCTTGCCAGCACATGCACGGACCATTCATGATGGGCTATATCGAGCCATTGATATATATTTGAAAGTAAGTTGTCTTATCTTTCCTTGCTTATACAATTCTTTTGTCATTTGCGTCTGTTAGTATAGAACTTATTCCCAAAAGAGAAAAATCCAATTTTATATGTACTTTCTGTTGATATATCTATCTATATATATATATATATATATCACTTATCTCATATTCTCTATATCTTGCACAAGGAAAGAATGGAAAAATCTATTTCCTTCATCACAAGATTAATCGGTATTTGATGATGTAATGTATGAAGTTGACTGTGTGTGTTAAATGCCGATTTTTCTGTGAATGCATTTTCAGGCACATCAAGGTTTGTCTGATTTGGACAAGAAAAAATTATGCAAATTGATTGATTTCCAAAAGCTTTCACAAGAAGCTGGAGCACATGCTGCACAAAATGAGCGTCTTCCTCTCCAATCAATAGTACAAGTTCTATATTTTGAGCAATTAAGGCTTAGAACTGCTTTATGCTGCTCCTATGGAGACGATGACCCGAAGCCAATGCACCACCAGTCATGGCGCATAAGCAGTGGTGCACTAAGTGCAGCAATGTCCCCACGTGACAACTATGCATCACTAAGACGAGAAAACCGTGAGCTAAAGCTTGAGCTAGCCCGTTTACGAATGAGATTAAATGATCTAGAAAGGGAGCATGTTTGCATGAAGAGGGATATGGCAAAGTCTAGTTCCCGTAAATTTATGAGTTCTTTCTCAAAGAAAATTGGTAAGCTTAGTTTCTTTGGACATAGTTCTTCCAGAGGATCTAGTTCTCCATCGAGGAATTCTCATAGAACAGATTCAAAGGTGATTGAGAGAACCTGTGCAAGCACAGAGTAGGTAAATGTGTAATTTGCAACTTTGATTTGTTCTTTCCCCACTGTCTCATTGGGAAACATGTTCGTGGTGACCTTCATTTTGTTCATCTTTTTTCCTTTCCTTTTTGGCCACCTTGTACATTTATAGTGGCATTTGTTAGTATGACTAGGAGGCTCATCTTGTTTTTAAGTTCAGGTTTTTGGGTGATTGCTGCAGTAGACTTGTTTGATTATTTATGTAGAAAACGTTGACACAAATATGTCACAAAAATTTCTTGTGTATCTCTTTCTGAAGTATTTCTCACAGATAATAACTAATGATCTTCCTGTCAATCCTTTTGCTGCATACATCTGCAAAAATAATATTCTTGTTCTGACAGTTTCCTATTGCAAAATCCCTGTGCAATATTTAACTTGTCATTTCAAGCTTCAACTGGTATGACATTGAAGATTTTACTCTTCAGTATTGAGAAGTACATTGACTTTTCAGATGAACAAGCCATCTTAGTAAATAACATGTTATCATAAATATGTATCATTAGAGCTGTCAAAATAAGCCAGACTCAATGGGCTGGCTTGTTCTAAGGGAGGGTTGGGTTCATAAAATTTCAACCCAAATAAAACCGGGCGGATTTGGGTATCATAGGAGGCATTGTATGTTATGAAGAATGATCTCTCTCTTGGCTGACAATTACATGATTTTAATAGGAACTGCCAACAATGCCAGAGTCAGCTAAGACTTTCAGTGTTTTGGTACATACAATAGTCCAAATATTTCTCTTCTATTACAAAAAAAAAAAAAAGAAGTCCAAATACTATACATGATAACCTTCCAGGTCCAGAAATATCTGAAGCCCTAATGATTTATATCTCTTGGTTGTTTTCTTTCTTCCATGTGTTTTATATCTCCTTCCGAGGAACCAAATGAAGTGTAATGAAGATTTGGACCTTTTCTTTGATATTGAGGGGAAAAGCATTCATACTGTTTACATCAAAACAAAGTATATAAACTGAATAGAAGATGATGTCATTCATTATATGTTACTTGTTGGATATACAGAACAAACATGATACAAGACATTTCTAGCAAAGCTGTTCTAGAATCTCAAAGGGAGAAAAATGGAAACCAAAACAAAACAAAAAAAGTTTCAATCTCTGCAGGTATCAACAATTTAAACAGCAAGAAAATTTTCCTGAAATTCAGTGAATCTCCTTTGCAGCTTCTCATTTTGCATCGGCAAGTCGAAAGATATCTTAAGATTAAGCAACTTACGAGGGCTATCAGGTCTTCTAAAACAGGATTTCAACTTGGTAATATTTTCATTACACACAAACTCTAGATTAGTATCTTTCTTAGGCAATTCTTCATAAATATCACTGCTGTCTGTTTGATATTCTTTGGCATCATAAGGTGTAGTCTCAAAACTTGATTCTTCCTGCAATTGCTGTTGAATTCTCTTCTCACAATCTCTATAATCAATGACTTCAGGCCATAGCTCAACTTGGGATTCCTTCTGGTATCTCTTATACCAATCACACATGCTCAGAGTTTCCACTCGAGGAAAAATTTTCCTAGTTTGACACTTACTGTATTGCTCGCAGGTTTGGTGCTTGTGATTCATCTCAGCACAAGATCTCACTGGTGAAGTTTGTTTAAGTTCTTTGTTGTGGACAAGATTATGGCCTCTGGCTTTTAACAAGTTATAGATTGTGAGATTGGGAACAATGAAGAACACACTACCAGGAAGCAAAAGTGACTCAGGTTTAACCACAATCCATGGGAACTCGAAAACGTCAGGTCTAGCAATGCAGTGCCTGGGATTCCTTGACATAACTTCTGCTGCAGTTACTGGTTTTCTCTGAATCTCAATGTATCTACCTGGATGCACCAATTTTATCACACCATTCTTCCTTTTGGTACACGCCATTCTGTAGGTGTGCGTCTCTTTTCTTAGAAGACAAGAAATGTAGAAAATTTGGGAAGAGGGGGAGAATTAGAGAGCCTAAATCTTCCTTTTACATTGTTCAATATCTCCATTGTGACAAAAAAATGGCCGGGAAATCCTATGGAAGGATCTTTGGAGAAAGGAATTCTATTGTTCTAAGTATTTGATCTTATTGGATGACATTGACATGAAAATCATGTCTAGACAAGATGCTATTTGGGACACATCCTTTGGATTTTGCTTGTTGGTTTCTTTCTCTCTTAATTACTTGTATTAATTATTTTGGAGCCTAATTCTTCCTTTTATATTGTTCAATATGATTAAAATACTGAAATGTCTGTTAATCAGTTCAAAACAGTCAAAAGCCAAACTTTCTCTAAGGGGATAGAATTTTGTGGATTTTACAAAGAAGAACATACACATAGATGAATAGGGCCAAAATAATAATAATATGAAACCATAGAGTAGTTGAAATTATTAATTTCTAAGCCTATAATATTGACAGAGTATTAGCTGTAAAAGACAGAATAGCATAGTAGATAACTATCTCTAATAGACACAGGACTAGGAGGGAGAATTCTTTAGGAAACTTGTTTTTTGTGCGAACTTTGCTTCTAGGACTTACTAATTCTCATGTGGTAGATATTATTTTTTTTCTTTCTCAGTTATTTAATTCTTATCCAAAACAACTGGCAATGCAAAGATTTTTATTGGACAACGGCGACAGACGAGTCTGTCCTTTATAATTCGCCATTTGTAACCAAGCATTGATACTCGTGCTGTAAAAGTTGAATATTAGTATTTAGGGTAGATTACACTTCAAGGATTAGGTTTAGTTTAGTAGTAAAGAGTTTGGATAGTTTACGAGAGATTAGGAGTTTAAACCTCGACGCAGGGAGAAGTTGATGGAACGAGAAGGTATCGAGTTTCAAAATTTAACTTATACACCCTTATACAGTGCTGGCTTATACACCCTTATCCCCTAGAGTGAGGTGTATAAAGATTTACAGAGAATTTGGTGGATAAGAAATCCAGTTAGATAGTATATCCAATATATCTTTTACTCCAAACACAAAATAAGATGGACCAAATTTGTTATACTATCCTATCCGGTTACTGCCCACAAAACGTGGCCTTAGGAAAAATTGAATAGTGTGTAATTTCAGCAAACCTCAAAAGAGGTGAGCACAATTTATCCAATCATATAAATAGGGGAAAATGGAAACAGTATTGTTAAATTACAAGTCCAAAATCCTTTATCATGAAGATATTCTGTAACTCAACCAAGAATAGAAAGGGGGAAATGAAGAACTAAATGGCACGCTGTGCCTATTTTGATTGTTAACCAAAATAAAGTCAATTTTCTTAGTATATTGAATTCCTACCATTAGTGTCACAAGTTTAACCCGGAAAGTAAAAACCCAATCTGCTTTCAGTGACAGAAATTTTCATATTTATTCAAGATCTTGTAGAACTCAGATTCTAAAACCACCAGAGTTTAAACTCCAAAAAAATGTTCCAGTAGCATATCCATGACAGAGGACAATACGATTTCTAACAGAAGAATACACTGACAGAGGAAACAAGCACAATATCATTTGGCAAGCATCCTCTGATATATGTAGTTCCAAAGGATGGGGTTTTCGATACTAACATATTATTGTAAATTTCTATCCAATTTCTCTTGCAGTTTCAATGATTATGATGATGATGATTTGGTGTAGAATCGAATACCGACTGCCAAACCCAAGATAAAGAGGGGAACTAGAAACTGCAGGAGCTTGATAATGAACTCTGGTGTCTTGTCCTGATTATAGGCAGGTTGTTTTGGAGGAGTGTACTTCACCTTGGTGGGGATGCTTGCTGAATCAATGTCTCCAACATAGAACTCATCCATCATTGCGGTAGCACTGCTACTGTGACCAACATCCTGAAAATCATCAGTTGCATCTTTACCTGCAAAGATATAGCATTTGAGCTATCAAAAGGCATTTGCAAACATCTGACTCCGGTGAGACCAGTAATGACACACGATTAAGTCCATTGGAAAATACGGCAGCATATGTATATACCTGTAGCAGACAACAAGACCTCATCACCACCAGGGTGGTCCTCTAAGAATTTTGTCACATTATAAACCTGTTCCAAAGAATTATAGTATGGTTATGAAAAATACTAATGAGAGGACACCAACGAAACATGACACCAAATTAACTAATACAACCAAGACCTTTTAATTACTACTTTTAGAATTTGACTCACGTCCATTTGATTTCTAACTTATCTCAATAGCATGTCCCCACATGGCTTACTCTAGCATAACCACATGGCTTACTCTAGCATAACCTCAGTACAAATTGTTATGATATATGCGAAAGACATATGAATCAACACCCAAAGGGCCCTACCCCTTGTGACCATAAATTTTAGAAGAAAGATGTTACAATTAAATAACCAAGACAAGCATATAGATATTCCTAAGAGTCCTGCACAAATAGTCACAACTGTGACTAAAAAATGAGTAGTTACAACCAGTTGGCCACTCCCACATTTTGCTCCCTGCATGACATACAGCATGTATAGGCGTGGAGGATTGAAGAAACATGTAATGATTTTTCTTGTTTTCAGAGTTACACCATGATATTGAAGGGAAGAAGCAACTATTGGAGGCTTAACACTTTCTCTTAGAATCTATTCTTGAGTTCTTATCTAACACCTTAAACTTCAAGAAAATCAGTAACACAATACAGTATGAATTTGGCACAACTGTTAAAGGTCATCAATTCAGAGGTCAATAAGGTTTCAATACTTGATCCACAACAATCATGAAATACTACTAACTTGTTTAATTTGAAAAAAAAAAAAAGGTCATTAAAACTTAGTTTGATGTGATCTAAGACAAATTAAACTTCATAAAGCAGACAGCCAATTCTGAACCTTTTCTGAATGAAAAATTATCATGGCCTTCTGAAAATTAAAACCATCAATCAGTAGTTTCATGAAGTTCAACTTGGGTGCTTCACAAGCTGCTTATGAAATGATTTTAAGAAGCACTCCAAAACTGCAGTCAAACCTAAACCAATTTCATTACTATTGATAGTCAAATTTATGACATCCTCTTACTAAGAGAAAAAGGAACTACAAAGAAGGCGAAACAAGAACCCTCCTAACAATGAAAAAAAACAACAAAAGAAACAAAAACAAGGAGGGAGAAACATCAATAGCAGGTACGAGGGTTGTCTACCAAACGGTCTTCCCTAAATGCTAGCCACCACAAGAGGTTTTCGGAAAAAACAAATTTTCCAAAAATATCCAACTTTCAAGCCATGAAGAAACAGATGACTTTCAAGAGTGAAAAGATACAACCATCATGCATGCAATATACAAAAGAGACCAAGAGCACCACCCCAAAGTTTCATTGCTCCACACATTCATAGGTTTCTTAATTGACCAATGGAGCAATTCAGGAGAAGAAGACAATTTCCAATCATACCATTATCATCTAAGAATAATGAACATTGAGGTCCCTGAAGTAAGCTATACTTTAAAGAAAAAGCATTGGTGGAAGAAGATATGGCCTTCAAGGAAACAAATGAAGAAATAGCTCACTGATCCACTTGACCAAACATAGAAGAGTGACGCTACTTAACTTTGATTCAACAGTCAAAGCCAATTCAATTTTAATTTAACAGAAATTCCGGTAGAATATAAAAATAAAAAGAAAAACTGAGCATGCAGAGAACTAATCACCAAAAGGGTACTGCTTACAGTAAATCTATTATAAAACCAGCATCTTTCAGTGACCTTTCAATAAAAGCAATCACCTTTAGGTGTGCTTGGTAAAAGTCAAACTTAGATTCTAGGCATACCTTCCTTTTCACTACCACTAACTCCTACTCCCCATTTCAATGAGGGTAGCAAGCAAAAGAAACTATCCATGGAAACATCAAAAAGATCAAATAAAACTGAAAGAGAAACTAAATGCATGCGCAGAAAATCAACAAAATTTCACATAATCGTCGAAACCCAGATGAGAATAATTGCATTTGAGCCCAGATTCAAAAGATAAACAATGAATCTTCACAGATCCAATTGGGATCATTCCACGATTCAGTGAATCTTATTACCACTCAAAACACTAGAATCTAAGAAGAATCAGAGAAAAAGTGAAAACCAATAAGCTTAAATCACCAAACGAATTTCTTCTTCAATGGTAGATCAATTTTGAATCTTACATACCTTGCCACTAATGACAAGCCAACAGTCTTTAGCGGTGTTGTGCTCAGAGACCTCAGCCAAAGTAAAGACCTTGCGTTCCCCACCCATTGCCTACAGAGAGGAAGACGATGCTGTGTCTTCGAAAACGTCGAAAAGTTTCAGAATTTACAGCCCCTGTTACTCTCAGAGGCTCGGGGTTTTGAATGTGGGGAAAGGGGGGTTGGTGAGATTGACTAATTAAAAATTGATTGCAAATGGGGTTAGTTGGTATGGGTGAGCTGATTTTGTCACCAACTACCCTCCTTGAGGTTTCGACCTCTGAAATTGGCCTCAGATTTTAGCAAATTTACCAAAATAATATTATTTAATAAAAAATTTACGAATTTAAGTTATTTTTAAAATTATTTATTAAAATTTATCATTTTTTTTATACAATATACGTTAAAGCATTTTTCTCAACAAATGCTAACATATTACAATGTTTTAAACAATAAACGTAAAAATGTAAAATATGTTTTTTGAAGAAAAAAATACCAAAATTTTTTGATAAGGAAATGCCAAAATGAATTCGCATTTTATTTATGCGTTTTCTTATAGAAAACGCTGAAATGAAACAATATTTTCTAGTAAAAAATGCATATTCATTTTTTATGTAGAAAACGTTGTTTCATTTCTGTGTTTTCTTTTGTTTCCAAGAAAAATTCTGTTATGAGCCTTTACATTTCAGTGTTTTCAGATAAAAAAATTGATATTTTTTTTTTTACAAAAAACACATTTTATATTTTAGCGTTTATTGTTTAAAACGCTGTAATATTTTAGCATTCTTTGAAAAAAAAAATACTTTAGCGTGTATTGTGTGAAAAAAAGTGACCAATTTTAGTAAATAGTTTCAAAAATAACCTAAATTCGTAAATTTTTTATTAAATAATATTATTTTGGTAAATTACCCTTTGATTTTACTTAATTTCGTATTAAAATTTGATTATGAAAATTGATCAACTAATAATTTGATTTGAATATATATATATATATATATATACATGGCCACACTTTTTTTTTCTACCAGGTGGTCTTTACATCTTTGCTGTGAAACTAATCTTCACTCGAATTTTGGTATGTCCTAGCCACTAGTACTTCAAGTAGGATGCACACATATTTTCAATTATGTTTTTCAAGATTTAGTTTGGATATAAAATGGACAAATATTGATAAATTTTCAATTTATATTAAATAAGGAAATTTGCTCAACAATAATTTTTTTCCTAAAATTATTAAGGAACGAATATCACACAAATTAAGATTCTTGAATGCTAATTGAGGATTTTTATTTTGTTGAGTAGATTAATTAAGAAGTTAAATATTAAAATTTCATTAATTTAGGAACGTAAATTTTTGAAAGTATATGTGTAATGTTACTACACTGGAAATTTCTTCTTTTATGTTGGTTTTGATGGGTTTGAGCTTCATCCACAAAAATATTACCGAACGGCTTATATAGCCAAGTGGTATTGAGGTTATTCTCATGGCTTATGAATTCTATGTTGAAATTTAGAATCGATGCCAAAGTATAAAAAAAAAAAAAAAAAAAANCAAAGTACCAAAAAACAAAAAAAAAAAAAAAGCACAAAAACATTTGATAACCATCCATTTAATTATGGTGCATCATGCCTTGCAGCTGGAATAACATATCTAACCAATTAAGCATCTAAAAGTTTGGGTTAATGCCTGGTTTTTGGGTTAAAAAAAAAATTGTTTTGAGTATATTTTGTTGACATATTCTCCAAGTGCCATATTAGCTAAAGTTCAATACTTGAATAGATTAGAATTATACAATCAGTACTCTAAAAGGTAAAAATCAAAGGGAGGAAGGATAGGAAGTTTCATATAAATGAGGAAGGGTTTCACTTTGAGTGGCATCTCAAAAAGTAAAACGTTCTTTTTGTTTTTTTTTTCTTTTTAAACCTACTACAGGTTGAATTGTCATATCCAACAACCAAACTCACGAAGGATACACTTTGTTTTCTTTGTTGTAATCTTTGACACAGATGTCAATCCTAATTTCCTCATGTTTTGAAAGCAAGAAAGGTAGTTGATTTCTTAGGTGAGCCTATATAATAATTCAAGAAATTGAAATATGTACAAGGTTATCTTCTCTTTTTTCTTTTTAATTTATTGAACATTAATTTTTTTTTAAAAAAAAAAAATTCCATCCTACTTGGTCATTATAAGATTTGGATATAGAATTTTTATAATAAAATATTTAATACTTAACTATTAAAAATTACATCACATAACCTCTGACTCTAAAATTTAATATACTAAAAAAACTAGATCATATATATTTTTTTAATCTGAGATCATATTTTATTTGAAGTAACATAGAAGTGCCAAAAAAAGATCAAAATTTTTACTATTTTTTTTTTTAAAGTGGCAAACAATTTTTTTCTGTCAATTAAATTATCTGACAGCTAACTTTGTATACATTCTCTAATATTACTCCTTTTTTTTATATAGATAAAATATTTAAATATATTTTTTTAAAAAAATTATATGAGAAAGAGTAGACATTTAAGTTGCTAATAATACAATCACAACAAAATCACAACCACCAAAAGCATGTACTCTAGGATTTGATCATGGATTCTCCAACCTTAAAGGATAGTACATGATCACTTAAGCTATTGCTTGGAGTTTAATCATTTTCTATTTCACATCTTTAATTTTCCATTTCTTTTAATTCCCTCACTGAAATGAAACTAATTATCATAACTCTATTAAAGAAATTCATTGAGCTAGAAATAAATACTTTAAATAGAATGAAAAGTTTTGGTTTAGAATTTATCAATATCTTATTGCTCTAAAACTTGGAAATCTTCACACAAAGGGTTTTAAGTAAAAAAAAAAAAAGGGGTGACATGCATGGCACTAAGAAGACTACCTTTCAAATTTAGAAGTCGTGGAACACTTGTACAGTCTCAAGTTGAATAATCATGAAGTCCAAATTCATTTTAATTATCTAATCCCATTGAGCACATAGACCACAAGAGACGTGACTCACGTCCATTGTTTTCTTGCCCACAGCTTCTGTTCTGTATCTGTAACTTTCAGTCAACAACCTCGTGGTATCCATGGATTACATTATTCAATTTAATTAATAACACACCAAACATTTCACCATCCCACCTCATCTTCATTTAATTCAGTAGCTCATACCATAAAGTGGTTACTCTGTTGATTTCACTTTCTTACTTTGATGTGGCAGAGATTATCAAATTTGTTTTTGGTTTGGTTAGTGGTGATACCAGAAATGCCTAAGTTGGACGTACCTGCAGAAAGTCAAGCTTGACAGTGAGTCGATGATGACTCTTTGATGCTTAAGTTAGTATAAGTAGGCGATAAGATAAAAAATTCAATCTAGATATAATTTTGACTAACAAGTACCTTTTAAACTACATTGTTCACATATTTATAGTAGTTGTGAAGTTGAGTTGATGACGTTTTGTCCCTATTAAAGATGTGGTGCCTTGTTTAAACAATGGGCTTAGAGTCTGATCTGACCTTTTGGGCCAGTTCTCAACACTTGCCATCGAGCTTTGAAGCTTGAACAATATAACAAAAAAGCTCATTATTAATAATAAAATAACTAGATATATTTTCAATAAGCATGAGCAAGCTTCACTTAGTAGATGACTTTTATTTGAGAATTCAATGGGTTAGCTTCCGTACCCAAAAACCATGAAAGCTTACACATGTTACACATAATTTTATAGAAGAATTTGATTAGTTTGACTTTCATGCTTTCTTTATCAAGGCTTGCACGCATAAGCCATGTTCTTTGCCAATTTGTAATATAAAAATATTTCTTTTACAAGAAAAAATGATGGGTGGGACCAGCTTTGTGCATGAGTTATGCCCATTGCTTACCATATAAAAAACGTTTCTTTGACAAGAAAAGGTGATGGGCGGACCAGCCTTTCTGCATGAGTTATGCCCATTGCATATTCACCATATAAAAAACGTTTCATTTGGTGATAAAGTGCTGTGCGGACCAGCCTTATTCATGGGCGAGCTTGCTTTTTCGCATGGGTGAGCTTGCCCAGTGCATGGGCGGACTATACTGGGGGCGGATTACACTTATGTCTATACTGGGGCGAGCTTAATCATGGGCGAGCTAGCCGTTCATGCTACGCTCAATATTTTTTTTTTACGTCCACATATATATATATATATATATATATATATATATATATATATATATATNATATATATATATATATATATATATATATATATATATATTGCTGTGACTATCTTGATATTTTATAGAGGTTCCCGTGCCATTGCAAGAATTTTGCAAAGATTCCTTCAATGCAAAGATTATTTTGCTGCAAAGCACGAATTCATTCAAAGTAAAAATTTGTTGAGATTCGTGGCTATTAATTCTTTTGTCTTGCCCATCAGAGATTTTTTTGCATCTTCCTAAAGCTTGTTTGCTTTTTTACAGAGATATTTTCGATTCTTGCCAAGACTTGCATCATTTGTGATTTTTGACTTTTGATAAAGATTTTATTAAAGAGAAACTTTTGATGGAGATTCTTTCAAAAGAAAAAATGATGTTGTACCATTTATTCATTATTTTTTGTTTTCTTTATAAACCTCTATTATTTTGATTGTGGCACTCATCTTCTATTCTTCGAAATATATTTTTCTTTTGGTGAGGAATTCTGCTACTCATACTTCTTCTCCTTCTCTTTAGGCCAAATTTCTGGTTGCTATCTTCTTCTTCTTGCCTATATATTAAAAGTACTAGTATTTTCTTGTTCTTTTTTTTTTTTTTTTAATATTTTTCTGTAGATTTGATTATGGCTTCGGATAGCGAGAATTCCCATAATGAAGGTTCTCAGAGTGAAGAGGTGCTCAACGAGACATCCTCGGGTCCAAGTATTAGTGACGGTAATGAGGTTGTGACAGTCGAGATTGGTAGGAAAGCGAGTTCTAGTAGGCAATATATGATATTTTCTCTTAATGAGTTCAAAACTTTAAGTTTTAAAATTGAAGTAAATGGTTTTATTTCTCCTTTTTNTCAAAACTTTAAGTTTAAAATTGTAGTAAATGGTTTTATTTCTCCTTTTTACCAATATAGTTCATTTTTACCTGTAGAGAGTGGTGACCGAAGACTTTAGGTTATATGAGAGAGTGGGTGGGTGAAGAGGTTCTTGATACCTGCTTGACATATAGACATTTGGATGCGGTGATTGAGAATTTAGACAACTTTGATTGGGTTAATAAGAGAGAATTGGCTGTAAAGATTTTTGTTGATANCCTCCAAAAGAACTCCCAAACATACCCATAGACATTTGGATGCGGTGATTGAGAATTTAGACAACTTTGATTGGGTTAATAAGAGAGAAATGGCTGTAAAATTTTTTGTTGATAGTACCTATCCCGTATGTGCTCCTCATGTTAGTTAGGATTTTACATTCGTGGCTTTCAATTCTGTAAGTTTTGGTTATGTGCGTTGACAATGGAATTCAACATGAAATGTAGGCGGCTTTGTTCGTGGCTACTTTTGGATCATTCTTGCTTTCTTTTTTATGGTTTCTTTGCATGCATGGTAGTTAGTTATGAGCTGTTGGACAAATTAAGTTAATTTGCAAAAACTACAATTCCACATTGCTTAAAAGAGAGAAAATAATTATTTGATTATTTCACATGTATTTATTTATTCTGGATTAGAATAATTGTCTAAAATATAATTATTGATTCTTTTTAAAAGGTTGTGTCTGTTTAAATTAAATAACTGTCTAAAATATAATTATTAATTCTTTTCAAAATGTTGTGTATGTTTAAATTAAATTTAACAAATATATCTTTTTATACAGACACAATGGTGTATATTTGCAGAGGCATATATTTCTATACAGACACAATAATTCAATTCACTTATTATAACTAATATTCTCTCTACATGCTTCCTAAAATTATTTAGAATAGTTATTGAGGAAAGAACAATATAAATTACTGAATATTGTTTTCTGAGTGTTTAGATAAATCTTAGAGGCGTATTTGTCAGAACTCTATAGCAACTAATGGTGACAAATAACGTCTTAAGGACATTATCCTATATATGTTCTGAGCATACAGAGTTTTTATCTCTGTCTTCTACCCTCATATTGCTTTTGATGAGTGCGACAATAATTTGTTTGTAATGTCGCTGTTCTCCTTGGTGGCTATCTTATTATTTTTTTCGATTTGTTTCTCATGTTGCTATGAGTGGTTGTTATTGATAAGTGTTCCCATTGAAATTATGATCTTTGGTTTGGTGGGTATGAATTTTGCATAGATAGGGTGAATTTGGTGGTCCGATCACAGCTAATACATAAATCAAGGTGGTTGTTAAGTTACTTGGGGTATGTAATCCTGCAACCTTTTGTTTTAGTGGAATTTGTGTGATTGCAAATATCTCAAAAATTGAATCGCCAATGCATGATAAATTATAAAAAAAGTTACATTTTAAGTTTAATTGCATAAAAATAGTTATTATTCTATATTATTTTTTTAAAAAAAATTAACATTTTTCTTGTATCGCTCTGTTTATTTATTTTATAAGAAACTAGATATTATGACTTATACTAGATTAATCGATTTTTTAATATTTTTGCAATAACATTAAATTTCAAATGTGAGTCCTACCAGAACACCATAATCAAAGGAGTAGCTAGGTAGTACTACATACTCCAAAATGGGGTATGTAGCTTAACAACTACCATAAATCAAACTCTAATTTTACAATAGTTTTTGAATGCAGATTAGTGATATGTTTTTATTTTTCGGTTAAAAATTTAAAATTAAAATAGTAATACTATTTACATACTAGTTATGCCTATACTATTGCACACTTACACTATTAACATAATTTGAATTTAATTAAATCCTCTTAATTTTTTTTCTTATGCTCTTTTGTGTCTAATTATGTGTGAAAAAGTGTGAGATTAATTTGTTTGCAAGTAAAATTGCTCATAATGTAGTTATGCTATGTGATTATTCAATTATCATTCTATTATAAAAATATGATTAATGAAATAACTGAAAATATTTACTAATAGACACTTCAATGTCTTTGTCTCGTATTTCCTTAATTAGTTTCTTTAACAGTCCCTAATCCAATAAATTTTTTTTGATATCTGTCAATAATTTTGAAAATTTACACTTGTGAATGGTATAATCTTCCAATTTCTTGATGACAAAATATGATACCCTTTCATTCTTTATCTTGATATAGTTAAATCAATCAGGTGGATTACAGTTCAAACCCAAAAGTACAAGTTCCATGGTTGGCTACGTAGGGCTCAAGCAATCCTTGTATGAATCAAGAAGGATCCCTCAACAATGACCTGCAAAGGTGGCTTTGACTCGTGGTTCAACAGACACGCACCAAACCCTAATGTATTGGAAGGAGCTGTTGTGAGCCCACATCAAAATGATAACTATCAACACCCTAAACCCTAATGCATGCACCTTTAGGGGGTGTTCTTGCTTATCTTGCTTAAATTGATTTCTTGTCCACACAAGACTACAATAGCATATCAGTAGTATATCTTTCATAGGCACATCAAATTTACCATTATCTTCCTAAATTTTTTATAAAAAAGAAGTATAATGGGATGGTATTTACAATAAATTGTTTAATGCAAATAGTATATCTCTCATTCTTTCTTTTGATAAAAAAAAGTGAGCTTTGTTTCCTCTACTCTATATGGCCGTAATTTTTTGTTACTATATTGGTTTATCCTTTTCTACACTGCAGTTGTAACTGGTGTGAGATCAGACATTATTTTATGTTAGGACTAAAGAAGTTGATAGCAAAAGTATTATATATTTTTTTTCTTTTCTCATTAAAAACAACCTAAGAAGGAGAGTGTTGTACCAAAAATTTCTGAATTGAATTTGATGCTGCAATTGAAGGAAACTTAATTTATAAAATGCAAAATTAGCCATGCAAATGAAAATAGAAGAAATCACTTATTTTTTGTTACAAGAGAACATAACATACCGAAAAATACACAGTGTAGTAAACAGTAAGATCAAGTGTTTGATGACTTTATTAATTGTAAAGAATAAAGAGAATGAAAGAAGTAGAGGAAAAGAACCAGTCAGTACCATCTAAAATTCCACATAATGATTGATACATGCAGGATATAGAAACAAGATTGATGATATCCAAGAAAAATCACTACTCTTGCTACAGTAAAAAGACCAAAATGTACTTGCTCTTATTTTTTGTCTGACTTGAGTGTGGGAGGAGGCGCTGGAGCTCTGGCTCTGGCCTCTCCTGACTATACTTCTCCCTCTCGTATATGTCCCTCATATGCTGGTTATCAAAGTCATCAACAAAAATCAACCATTATATTGGTCAGAAAAGGCATCAATAATATCTTCATCTTCCATTTCCATTTCTTCTGCGGTATGGTTCTGCTTCACCCTTCTACCATCAAAAACGAATCTTATAGTCTTCCACCCAAGACCCTTGCGGTTGCAGTAATCATTCATCAGATACCCTAATTGCAGATTTGTCCCCATCAGGTAGAAAATATCTTCCTCGTTTTGGCTTTGAACCCTTAGCGTTATTAGGTCTACTCCTATTATAGGACCAAGACAAAAAAGTCTTGCTTGGGTTGTTGCCAGCACTTCTTCTTCCTCCTTCAAATTCTCTTCAACTTCTCTTAGCCTTCTTCTCATGTCTTCCACCATACCCTCCATTTTTGAGATAATTTGCACATATTTCTTCTTTTCAACTTCTCTTCGCCTCCTTATCATGTCTTCCACCATATCCTCCATTCTTGAGATAATTTGCACACATTTCTTCTTCCAAGTTATATATATATATATATATATATATCCACAGGGTTTGCAATAATACAATGAGAATCCTCCATTATTGAAACGAATGTCAAAGGAAATCGACTAATTAAGTGCTAAGTTCAGTGTCTACTACTTCTGAATTAAATATTGTTTCGGGATTCTCAAACGACACCATGATTACACATATACCCGGATACCATTTATTCCTTTTCTTTGATTTCATATCCAACTGCGACCCAAACTTGCTGTTTCTTCAGCTTTTTAGATTGATTTGAATCCAATATTAAATTACCCACCAAACGTAAATCTCAAAAGTAATCACAAGAGCCTATGGGGCATGGATCAATTGCCACTTTTATAATTCTCAAACCATTGAAAATTCTCAATAATATAATTGAATTTCACATAAAAAAAATAATATAATTGAATTTTTAAGTAATTGTTTGATTTTTTTTTTATCACTAGATTGATAGTGCTAGCTTTTTTTTAAGTAATTGTTTGATATTGCATTCTAAAATTTAGATGAAATGAATACTCATAAGTGTTTAGTTATGATTTTAAGCATACGTCATTTTATATTTTAAGTTTTTAAAATATTAATTAGTACCACATTGTTTTAGGCTTAATACACTTTAAGTTGATGTGGATTTAGATTTATATCATATCACATGACTCATGTTGTAGAAAAATATTGATGTGACAGTACACATTCAATAGTTCAAATAAACTTTAAGTTAAGTGCACGGTGCAAATCCCCGCAACATGAGCTACATGACATAACATGACTATATATAAATCTGAATATAACAGTTAGATTGTGTAGAGAATCATGGGCTGATTGGCGTAATATATTCCCATGAACAAAATGGAACCTCAATAATTTATGCAATTATGCAAATGGAAATGAAGCAAAATAGTAGTTATAAAGCAACAGCATGAACAAGAGACAAAGACACTAACATAACATCTCCTAACAATTTTATGGAAATAGAACAATTAATCAGCCACCAATTAAGTCAGACCAGGCATCTATAATGTCACCATCTTCCATATTCATTTCTTGTGGGGTATGCCTCTGTTTCATTCTTGCCCCCATCATAAGTGAATCGCATAGTTTCCAAAATATAAGGCCCTTGCGGTCACAATAGTCCATCATCAGAAACTTTTATCGCACATTCCTCCCCATTCTGTAGTACAAGTCTTCCTCGTTTTGCCTCTGGACCTTCAAGGTTATTGGCTCTTCTCCTGTCATTAGACTAAGACACACAAGATTTGCTTCAGTTTCTCCCAATCATTCCCTCCATCACGAATCTTGCTTCCTCCTCTGTTCCTCGCTTCCACTCGATGATCTCCATTTAGGCCTAGCTAGGCTTCACAAAACTTTTGAGAATTTCATATTAATATAGTGTTTCTTCATACACTCACCTTCCCACCATTTTAAACCTAGCTCCTTAATTAGATGAATAAATGAAGATAAACATTATATTGTTTTGAAATTCACAATGACACACTCAAAGGAAATTAATTAAGTGCCAAGTTTATATACTTTGTGGTATAAGTTCAGTGTGTATTAGTTCTGAATTAAATATTCTTTTGGGAGTCTCAAACAGCACCACGATGCCATTAAATATTCATTTTCTTTGTTCCTATCCAAGCGTAAGCTGATCTTGCTATTTCCGAAGCTTCTTAGCCGTTAATGTTGGAAATAGGTGAGTAAAAATTTAACCTGCAAACTTAAATTTCAATCTCCTGTATATTTT
>QAOA01004735.1:0-20501 GCA_003255065.1 Cercis canadensis
CGCAGTATTGTTATCTCTTTAATTTTCTTTGACTAAGGAAGCAAAGCAATTTAAAGCAAAGCTAACAACCCTGCCAGAGGGACGGAGCAGAATACTTGATGGGACATGGGGCATGGGACATGGGACGGTGTAGCATAGCACGCCCCTAAGTACCATAGCCATAATACTTGATTGAAGGGACATGAGACTGTGCAGAATTTTGGTCCCATACGAAATTATGGCCTTTTGACCAAATTAAGGTAGTACATAATCTTATTTACTAATCTAGGTACTTTTTAACATAATTACAGGAATAATACAATTTTTTAAAACTGGAAAATAAAAAAAAAAATAAAAAAAAAAGCTGATGAGGGCGGGCCCATCGGACATGCCATTAGGCTAGTGGAGTTTTTTCAAGGGACATGACATAGGCTGTGGAGTTTCTCACGGACGGGCCCACCGGACATGCCATTAGGCTAGTGGAATTTCTTCAAGGGATATGCCATTTGGCTGACGGCATGTCTCCAAAGGACATGTCATTTCTCTAATGGCACGTCTCCAAGGGACATGCCACAGCTCTAACGGCACGTCCGTTTTGTCTTCCTCCGGCCTCTGCTCTCATGTGGGTCCTAGCTATGCCAAATGACATCAGCACAGTCAGCAGCTGACACACGCAATGGGTGAATGGGACAAAAGCGGACACGCCGTGGGGCCCACGGCGTGTCCTGCTGTGACGTGCCGCGTGGCTACCTGCGTGTCCGGTGGGCCCCGCGCATGTCAGCTTTTTATTTTTATTTTTATTTTCCAATTTTAAAAAATTGCATTATTCTTGTAATTATGTTAAAAAGTATCCTAGATTGGTAAATAAGATTGTGCACTACCTTAATTTGGTCAAAAGGCCGCATGTATCACTAATGGTAACTTTTTTGGAATATTTTACTCTTTATTTACCTAACTCTTATAACTCAAACTCACTTAATTATTAGAGGACTCATATTAAACTCAACGTTTAGTCTAAATTTCTTTGTAAGTCCTAAGCTTGGAGCAAAGAGACTGTCTCAACTCAATATTAAAACTTAAACATAGGTGGATGCTCTCACTTTAGATAGAAACAATTATTATATAAAATAATATTGAATACAATTTTATAGAATCTTAAAATTTAAATTTAATTCACATAAAAATAAAATATACAATGGACATTTCATGTAATTATTTTTTTGGGTAACATAAAAATTATATGATTTAAAGCAAAAATATTTTTTTCCAGGAAATTGAACCTATTTGTCTACTTATCTTTTTTTTTTTTTTTTTTGTAATTAAGGAATACGTATATATTTAAGAAGAAATTCTTTTGTTTTTATCCAAAAAAGAAAAAGAAATAAATCCTTTTATTAAACTAAAGATAAGCACGAACCATGTAAAGTGCTATTATAGACAAAACAATTCTGCTAATTTTCGTCGACTAATAACCTTCCAAAACTAAAAGGATTTGAGTTCCATCCACAACTTCCTAATAAGTTGCCTCACAAATTCCCTACCTTGCCTTTAATCTGAAATATTATTCTCCCTCATGTGGCATTGTATACTGCATGCATCATCTCCTCTTTCTTGTTCCTCCTGATCAGATCACAGAATTGAAAGATTACAATTGGAATTGAGAAATTATAATGCTTGTAAAATTGGGGCAATCAATTCAAAGAATGTTTTTTAGGATTTAGTGACATACTGATGAAGTTCCCAAGTCATCCCAAAGACGAAGAATTTCCCCTGAGCAAGAGAAGAGCCTGGGATATGGCCTCATCATTGAAACGCTTTCCTTGGAAAGACCATCGCCAATGAGGAAAAATGAGTGCACCAAGGCCATGTATGACCCTGCAGAAGTCACCCCATTAACCAAATATTCCTTAAAATTTGGTATGTACCCGCTGTTGAACCATTTTGCTTCTGCTAGAAATGCTTCAAATATGTCTATCCACTGCAATTAGAATCAATTTCTCATTAATTAATCCCTTGGCTACAATCTCATAATATTTCAATTCAACTGGAATTATATATATATATATATATATAATCTCACCGTTTTTTTCAAGTGTGAAACAACAGTCCTACCATGCTCTTTCTGAACTCTGTAGGCAATTTCATTGGTGGTGTTATACAATGCCATGTAACATATCTTCATATACTCTGGCAGATTCTCCATGGCATCAAGATCCCACCTGTAAAAACAATGTGGCAGTAATGAAATCGTATTTCATGGGTAATTTTGTGTAACACAGAAATCTGAGAAGCACATGCCCTGTGAGTTGTGATTGCTTCAGTGAAAAGAACAAGTTCATGGAATGAGCCGTAAGTGTCGAAAATATCATCCATAACCAGCAATTTGTAGATGGTTTTTCTAAGTTCAATGCGGCAAGTTGAGTAATGTGACTCTGGAAAAATCCCCACGGTCCACAGAAAGCACTCCGTTGGTCTATCTCTAGCAAAACCAAGATTATCAACAAGACCCAGTTCCTTCCACCACCTAAGCAAATTAAAGACCAATCAATTTTATCATGCTTTAATGAGTTTAATTTAATTCTAACACAAAGCATAGAGAATGACCTAAAGATGTGAGCTAATTCTCTTTGGTGTAGCGATTGAAGCATGTTATAATCTAACTTTGCCAGGACCAGAAGAGGCGCTATGTGGTTGGTTTCTTGGCTATATTGATCAATGTAGTTTCTTGCTTCTAGGCGGCCCATTCTGAGTTGCCTTGGAAGCGTTAAGGCTCCACCAATATGCCTACCAACTTGAGGATTTAGATGTGGAATTGATTCAACCAGGTGCGCCCTTGTGAACTCCATGGCTTCCAATAATATATCTTCCTTTTCTGACCCCATGTACGATGCCTCATACAGGCTTAACATACCCTTGTCTCTCTAGTAACCGATTCCTTGAAATTCCCCATCTTGTCCATAAATTTCTTGAAAACATCTAATTAAAACCTTAAATTAATTAAGGTAGGTAAAAGGAGATAACTTGAACAATGCCATATGGACCATATCCAAGTGCGGGAAAAAAAAAAATAAAACCTTTTTTTGTTTTTAGAAAATGTAATCATTGACAAATTCGTCCTCCAAAAATTTTCGGTGACAAATTGGTCTTTGAATTATTATTTTGTTGACAAATTAGTCCTCTGGTAGGTAAGATCAAAAAAAGAAAAGGAGGACTTGAAATGAAAAAAGGAAAGCTTAAATATAGCTAAGCAAGATTAGTGAAAGAAATTTAAAAAATGAGTTTGCAAGAGTTTAAAACTTTTTTCATTAAAATATCGGAGGACTAATTTGTTAGACGAAATAATAATTCAATATCCAATTTGTCACCGGAAATTTTTGGAAGACGAATTTGTCAATAACTACATTTAATTTCCAAGGACTTAAAAAATGTTTTACTCAAAAAAAAAAAAAANAAAAAAAAAACACATGAAAACAGGAAATAATTGTACCTGAAGAAACAGGAAAGCCATTATGCCTCAGCAAACGGAAGTGAAGGGCTGTGGCAAAGAGATCTTCTCCGGCATCCCAGTCTGAAATGTACATGTCTTCAAGTAGTGTATCGATCTCTTCTTTGAAATGGTGCGTAATTCCAAGCCGTTGGATGGTGTCAGTCAGCTTCATGGTGGCCTTTGGATCAGCTGAGTTTCGCAGGATCCTTTGGATTCTGCTTTGCAATTCAGCCAAGCTTTTCGAGTTATGATCAGCTTGATGGGGTAGCATCTAAGAGACCAAAAACAGAAACAAAAAACAAAAAAACGTTAGGGTTCAAAGTGGGCATATATTCCATCATGACGATCACAAAGTTGCCCTGCTCACTCCATACTATTATGTTCGCTTTGACAGATTGGACCAGAAAAGCTAAGCAGCAGAAGAAGTTGTAGGAAAAATAGTGGGGAACCTTGTGATGAAGGGCAACGGATTGAATCAAGGATCTATAATATACGGTTGTTGATTTTGATTTCTGTAGATATATATGTGCGTGATGATTGATACGTGCATGGCCATGAACAGGTGAGTGATGAAGGATCTCTAGTTGAAATTCCAACACTAGAGATGGCCATTATTTTTGTGGAGATGGCTCACGACTCACTTTGGACATATGTTGTAGATTGCAAAGAGGAATATTGGTTAGTATGGTTTGCACCATTGCGTGGACTGTGTTTTATAGTATCGGATCAACTAAAGATTTTGTTTCCTCTCGATCACCTTCAAATTGCACAAAAGCCCAATGGAAAGTTTCCATTCAACAATCTCTCGATAAAAGGGTGGAAAGTCAAGAGAAATACGAGATGGGAAGATACAGACATCAATTATTTATGGAGGTAGCCAGCTTGGACCAAATTGGCAATTGATGAAAATCAATGTCATGGCGCAACTGTCTCCTTGTTTCTCCCAAAGCTCAACCACAGCCATCATTATGACAGATTCTTGTGTATTAATTTACAGGTATTCATATAATATAATATGAATTTAACTAGCTAGAGTCATATGAATTACTGAAACCATTAAATGTTGGAGGGCTATTTTCATGTAAAAAAATGAACAAATAAAGACAACAGTCGAATTGAGCTGGGATCCGCAGTTGCTCAAAGTCTCATATTTGTAACAGTAAAACTCATTTTTAGTCATGAAAAATGTAACTACTGATAAATTCGTCCTCCCAAAATTTTTAGTGATAAATTGTTCATTGAATTATTATTCTATCTGACAAATTAGTTATTTGGTACTTTAATGATAAAAGTTTTTGACCTTTACAGACCACTTTCTTAATTTTTTTTCACTGATCTTGCATAATTATGTTTAAGCTCACATTTTTTCATTTAAGTCCTCCTTTTCTTTTCATTGATATTGCTTACTAGAGGACTAATTTGTCAGTGAAATAATAATTCAATGATCAATTTGTCACTGAAAATTTTTGGAGGACGAATTTGTCAATAACTATATTTTTTAAGGACTACAAATAGGTTTTACTCAATATAAAAAAATGGATGAGAGAAAATCTCAGAACATACACCCTTGGTGTATATATCAGGATAATGTTAAAGAGGAGCACAGGAACAAAACTGAGAAAACAATTAAAATGGAAAGAAAAAGAAAAAAAGACAGAATAGGCATGCACGTTGAACAGGGAATATATGGGGTAGAGTGCATGCATGTTGACGTGAATATCTCTTATCGATCAAGGTGCCCCTATCANTCTCCTTGTTTCTCCCAAAGCTCAACCACAGCCATCACTATGACAGATTCTTGTGTATTAATTTACAGGTATTCATATAATATAATATGAATTTAACTAGCTAGAATCATATGAATTACTGAAACCATTCAATGTTGGAGGGCTATTTTCATGTAAAAAAATGAACAAATAAAGACAACAGTCGAATTGAGCTGGGATCCGCAGTTGCTCAGAGTCTAATGTTAAAGAGGAGCACAGGAACAAAACTGAGAAAACAATTAAAATGGAAAGAAAAAGAAAAAAAGACAGAATAGGCATGCATGTTGAACAGGGAATATATGGGGTAGAGTGCATGCATGTTGACGTGAATATCTCTTATCGATCAAGGTGCCCCTATCAAAATCAAAACCCGATGAGTATAGACGTAAGGTCCTTATGTGTCAAGCCATGATTGGAGTATTAATACTACTTCTGGTGGTAGTGTTTGCATGGTAACATTCGTGTGCCGTAGTAAGGCACGTGAAATGGGTGTTTTGAAAAATGGAGTGGGTGGGTGGGTGAGTGGTGCTGAGTGCTGACGGCTGTTTTATACTTAGAAAGACAGAGATTAGATATAAATTTTTAAAAAAATAATAAAAGAAAAGGCCAAAAAGGAAAGCCAACATCTGGCACGTGACTCGGAGATAGAATTTTGGTGCTCTACCTTCTCCCAAGAGGTCACGTGCAAACAAATAAATAATTAAATATCCAACTCCAATAGCTCTCCTCTCATCTCCTCCGACTCTCCCACTCTCATATTGACATAATTAATTTTATTTTTTTAATTTTGTTAAGTTTATTTAATTTTTTTAATATAACTTAAAGATTAATTTGATAAAAATTAAATTATATTAATTGTGCTAATATAATTACACTAGTCATTCTTTTACAACTCAAATCAATCATTAGTGGGTTCTGTTGTTGAGGGGTCATCTATTTATATGGTGAATATTTTTTCTTTTCAAGGGATTGATGCTCACTGGTGACTGATGAGTAGTCATTAGCAAGTGATCTAAATTAACAGTGTTTTGAAAACTAAGTAATTAAAACGGCATTGTTGTGTACTATAATAAATAAATCATAAGGAATTTTTAGTTAAGAATTATCAAACAAAATTAAGTATGATAAATTGGAAATTATCTTAATAGTAACATATTTTAATAATAACATTGATACTATTAAATGTAAAATCTTATAATGGTTTCAAATCTAGGTTAAGAAAGTAATTTTTTTTTTTTTTTNTTTTTATTTTATTTTTTATTTTTTATGAATGTTTGGTTAATAATAGATAATTTTTTTAATAGAGTAATTATTACTCTAAAGTATATTAATATTTAATGAGTAATGATTTTTAGCAAGTTAATATTTAGTAATATTCTCTTATTTTAATCAGTAATGATATACACAATTTACGTTTTGTGAAATATAAAATATTAATCATGGGCCTAATGGGTCATTGACTGATCAGTGGGCCAAACACTTCCTTGCTCCCTAACCTCACAAATGAATCTATAGGGCCCATCTAGAATATGAAGTTGGGCGAATTGCACAGTGACTTTTTTAGACCGTGTTTGTCTATGTACACTGGTGGACAATGTAGACAGAGAGAATATGCGGGTAAAATAGCAGAGGTGGGTATGCTCAAGATTGAAACAGCATTTGGTTGAGGGGTTATAGGAGAGCATTTGGCTGCAGGTCCTGAAAAGCGAAAGGTTTAAAGAGCAATGCTTGAACATAATCATCAACACTGTACCCGCTTCTGTCATCTCCACGTTGATAAATGACTTGCGCAGTTCTAGCAACATTAAGTGAAGCCTTCACGGTTGATGGAGGCAACGTAGTTGAGGACATTGCTAGACCATTGAGTTCCATCCACAACTTCCTAATAAGTTGCCTCACAAATTCCCCACCTTGGCTGTCATCTGAAATATTATTCTCCCTTTGGCATTGTATACTGCATGCAACATCTCTTTCTTACACACAGTAATGTGTGGGATCTTAGGGCTATAATTCCATTTGAGGCTTTTCTTGACAAATAGTATAAAGTGTAAAACGAAGTTAAATTATAAGAGTGCACCATAACCAAAAGACACAAGTCATATACGTCAACATAAGGAGAGAAGTTTAACCTGTAGCCAAAAAAAGAAGAAAAAAAAAAAAGGACAGAAGTATAAGCATCCATGGGAAACTCTGTTTCTGCAGTAGGAAGTGGTGTTAGCCTCTAAGAAGCAACAAATTGTTACTTCTTACAAAATTACCCTGTAATGCTCCAACGCTCCACTGCTTCAAAAACGCAAAACAGCTTCTAACATACTTTCGCTATTCACATTGTGTCCTTCCCTTTTGAGAGGAAGGAAACATAAAAGTAGCAGTTCAAGACCTGCAAGTCATTGCCTCATGGTATCAACACCACAGACCCAGATGTCTTCCTGCTCTCCAGGTCTGCATGTGCTTTTGCTGCTTCAGACAATGGGTAAGTGTGATTAACCCGCACCTTCAAGACACCAGACGCAATGTTAGCAAATACCTCTCCAGCAGACTCCAGGAGCTCGTCTCGAGTGACGATATATTGCATTAGGGTTGGCCTTGTCAAGAACAGAGATTTTGTAGCCAGTGCAGATAATGGAACTGGATCTGGTGCACCTGATGACTGCCCAAAAATCACCATGTATCCTCGAAGCTTTAAGCATGATAAAGATCCCTGGATAAATCATGACATCCCTACTTGATGAGGACTTCTTGAATAGTAATATTATTATTTGGAAACATAGAAGGCATGATAAACATTATTGAAACTCTTAAACATTCAAAAGAGAAGAAAAAAAATTTCTTTCCTCAGAAAGGGAAAGACAGAAATTAGTGGTATGATCATCAATGACATAAAACAGTAAGTTTGGTTATATATTGCACTAATTATTCATTTTCCAAGATCTGAAAGCAAGTTTTGAACTTCAAGTCCCCAATCTAATAATTAAAGTCAGTAGTCAACATGTATCAACTTAAGTCCTCAGGGTTTACTTTTTAATACTATTTTGCTACAACTCTTCTGTTTACAAATATAAACTACTTTTTTTTCCCTTTTTGTGGTTACATGAAGACATGGAGTTTCAAACCCTTGATCTCCTGCAAACTACCCAACCCCTCACTACTAGACCACCTAGTGGCTTAAAATATAAACATTCTCATTTCACAGAACTTGCAACCTCATTGAAAAAGTACCAAGAATTCATTTTAAAATTATGAAAAGAATTCAATGCAGAGTTTTCTAATAGGACCTGACAATTCATTTCTAGATTAGGAAATAGGAACAACTAACATTGTATAGTTCCATACATCTATAACTAAAATCGTACTTGATATATGGTTGATAACTCAATAGTTTAGTTATGAGTAATGATCAATATTTGACCAACTCAATACAAGGCACAACAGCACTATACAAGACGCTGCAAAACTACAGCTTCTGATGATTTCATCATACATGCCACAGCAGCACTAATAATTCTATTTTTCCACTCAAGCAAAGCATCTGATATTTAAATTTTATTAATTCAGGTGGAAAATTGAGAAATGGAATGGATATAATTACCTGAAAGGTATCCTTTCCTACAGAATCGTAGACTACTTCAACTCCATTTCCTGATGTAATTTCATTGACACGAGCAACAAAATCCTCTTCTGTATAGATTATAACATAATGACACCCATCCTCCTTGGCTTGAGCCGCCTTCTCTTTATTTGATACTGTTCCTATAACAGTTGCACCAAGAGCATTTGCCCACTGGCACAACAGGGATCCAACTCCACCAGCTGCTGCATGGACAAGAACTGTGTGACCAGGTTCAACCTGTAACACATTTTCAGTAATATCCATGTTAGTGTCCTTTCAGGGAAAATATTATGAACAAGTCAGTTTTAGGATAAAGCATGGTTGTTCAGGAGATCCGTCATTTTGCAGATTTCATGACCTTGACATTGTTGAGTAGAAATAGAATTCCTTTTTGTATATTATTTCATTAATCAAGATGTCACTGTCACACCTCAAAAACTACCACAGACAAAGTGAACTTGATTCCTATGCAAGTATGATGAACAAAGTTATAAATACTGGACAGATGAGAGTTTCTGTTTCTGAGCAATGTGTCAGTGTACTGGATTATCACTACATCTATTTTACATAAACAATTTTTTTTAATTTTTTAATTTTTTTTTAACTGGAGGTTCTTAAATTTGTTTTGAAAACATTTTAAAAACCGGAATAGACCAAAACACAGGCAAGTACAGCCAACATAGCTCCACTACAACTCAGAGGAGCTAGTGTTCGGGTTTAGTAAAAGAAACAAAACATTTCACCTGTACTAGCAATGTTATATGCTAGTGATGGACTGGTTCTCACCCTAAGTTACTGAAAGAATCATCCTTTTAAAATATACATACACACAAGCTGCTGATGCATTATACTACAGAAATATGCATGGCTGACATTTATCAATCCAAAAGTCACAATTACAAACAATTTCAGCTCATTTTTTTCTTGATTAAAAAGTGAGAGTAAAAAGACATGCTTAAGCTATAGTGTTGCTAGACAATTATAGAAACCCACTTTGAAACATCGGTGAAGTAAAAAGTGAGTTGTCATGCCCTTGAGCATGATGGATGCCCCAATAACTGGGTCGATAGAGGGAGGAACAGGAACTACTTTGTCTTCAGGAAGAATCTGCTCTTCAGCATATGAGCCCATCGGTCCACCAGCATAAGCTACAATATCTCCAACTTTCCTACCAGTGAGTCCAGGGCCCACAGCTGTTATGACCCCAACAGCCTCCATACCTGCCACGTTAGAAGAGGAAAAAGTATTATTACAAGATAACTAAGCTTAGCCATCAGCATAAAGCTCAGAAACAAAAGCCATCATCAATGCTTTATGTTGATAAAATAAATTTTGAGCTCCAAAAAACTGAAGCTATGCAAAATCGGAGTGCTCCTTCTCCTACTGCATAGAGGGGGGTCAGCGAGACAGTGACTTAAACTGGTAAGTTACAAGCTGTCCTCAGTGACTGATACAAGCAATTTGTGAGCAAGACACAAGAAGTTTAACAGTGGTTCTGCTGCTGGATCAAAGTATTAAATGATAATTATTAACTCANGCATAAAGTTCAGAAACAAAAGCCATCATCAATGCTTTATGTTGATAAAATAAATTTTGAGCTCCAAAAAACAGAAGCTATGCAAAATCGGAGTGCTCCTTCTCCTACTGCATAGAGGGGGGTCAGCGAGACAGTGACTTAAACTGGTAAGTTACAAGCTGTCCTCAGTGACTGATACAAGCAATTTGTGAGCAA
This sequence comes from Cercis canadensis, assembly GCA_003255065.1. Lineage (NCBI taxonomy): Eukaryota > Viridiplantae > Streptophyta > Magnoliopsida > Fabales > Fabaceae > Cercis > Cercis canadensis. The sequence goes on from QAOA01004735.1 coordinate 10,575, forward strand.
GACACAAGAAGTTTAACAGTGGTTCTGCTGCTGGATCAAAGTATTAAATGATAATTATTAACTCAACAAACCTAGAAAACTTATAAATTAATAAAAAGAATAAATGAATTAGAAAATGAGATATTAATGGAGAATATGGACACCTAATATGTGAGACGTCTTATATATCAAGTTAAAAGTTAAGTTCTTACTGCCCATGTGTATAGAAAATAAATTTGTACATAAACTTCAGAAAAACTTACTTCAATAGATAAAAGTTATTTGATATAATTTAACAGACATCTCCATAAATTTGTATGTGTGAACACTAAAATTAGCAACCATGTGAGCAAATTTAGGAGGGTGAGGAAAATTGGAAGCAATAGAACATTTTTCATGGAAATTTACTCTTGTTATCAGTTAAAGGTGTGTTCAACCTTCTGCTTCCACCACTGATGTATCACAAGTCAATTTGCAAGATCCAGAGAAGAAGATACACCAACTTGCATATGTTCAATTTCGCATAAAAATTGTGGTACAAAACAAATTGGCATAAAATTAAAACATAAATATTAACAGATATCTGAGAGCATGTTTACAGGAAAAAGAGTCTAAACATCAAAAAAATTACATGGAGAAACAACTAAGTAGGTCATTTAATACAATTTGATAGACCTCCACAACCCAATTCTGTTTTTTCTAAACTTTTTTGTGGGGAATGGCATTGGCAAATAAAAGTTGATAATTTTAAGCCTCAAAAAGAGTAATAAATGAAGACAGACATTAGTGCCTTTTCCCTATGGTGGCCACCACAGTATAAAATTACTCAAATAACTTTAAGATAAGATATACATTTGCAAGTGGATAGATAAATGGTACACACACACTGCCTTGGCATTTTTCTTACACTTAATGTATATAATCATAGACTAAAGTATCAGGAGTCATTTATATGGCTTTAAAATTTTACAGTTAGATCTCACTAATCCCAGGATCGACTTTTCCCAAAGGGAAATCTAATGTAAATAAATGTCCTGCAGAAGAATAGGATCTAGGTCCTGGAAAGATGTCCGCAACTCCAGTGGGAATCCCCAAGTTGCCATCAGAAAACAAATAATGAAGGCCTCTAAGTAAAATCCATGAGTAGGTGTGTGTCACAATCCCATGTTCACACACACGTGAAAAGGAAAGTACCTCAGAACAAAATTAACTACCATAAATTGGAATAAACAGGGAATATCACTGTGCAATTTTCAAGTAGCAAGATGCGTGATATGAAAGAGCTTCCCACCAATTAATTATAACTAGAAGAATGTACAATGGATTTGGAAAAAAATATAACTGTTGCTGATATATTGCATTTAACTTGATTTACAGTCAACAAAAATTAGAATTTTACTTTCAAAATATTGCAATCACTGAGGGTTGCATGAGCTAGTGTTGAAAGTAGTAACTTGGATTAAAACATTTTATTAGTTTCAATTAGTGAAGATTAAATTAGCTGACTTGCCTAAGGTTTCACTCCCCAAACATTAAACATTGTCGAGGTTTAAATACCAGTATTCCTGTAAAAGCACAACCAATTACAATCGAAATCATCCTTAGTCTCTCATGTAGATTGAAATTACCAACAACTAGGATCTTGAAGATCCTTATCAATCTGTAGTGTACATCACTGCATGATTGCAGTGTAACTTGACATATATTTAAATCAACTTAGGTCATTAGCACTTGGCAGCATTATGAAGCAACAAGAAGTCAGGTTTGCTTCATCATCTTTTTCTGTTCTTCACATGAACACCATAAATGTTAAAAGACAGAATAATCTTGTAGAAGAAAACCAGATCACCAAACCTGGAGTGAAGGGCAATCCAGGCGCCTGATATACTCCTTTCCGAAAGTAGACATCAATAAAATTAAGCCCAATGGCTTTGTTCCTCACACGGACCTCGCCTTCCTTTGGCTCTCCAATTTCCACATCCTCCCACTTTAGAACCTATCATCATTTAGCATTAACAGAATTACAGAAAGTTAATAGAATGAAGCAAGCCAAGGAAGCATGTTGGCCACAAAATGCCTAAACTAGAAGAATTTAATAATGTATATATTATTATTTTTTAAAATTATTAACCCCAAAAAATTATAATAACTGCTTTAAAGGATCATTCCAACAAAATTTAGCAACATTTCCAGTTTCTAGTTCTCGGGCAAGATACTCAACCTCTAATGAGACTACCAACGAAAGGTTTCAAACCAAAATGAAAAAAAAAAAAAACCTCAGAAGAAGGAGAACAACAAATAAATCAGATATAAAACAGAAGAGAAAATGACAGCTGAAATTCCAAGCAGATTACTAAGTCAGAGTATATATAAAACAGAAGAGAAAATGACAGCTGAAATTTCAAGCAGATTACTAAATCAGAGTATTATTTACGACCAGAACTTTCAAAATCAGTTTTTGATGGAAACCTCGAGTCCATTCCCTTCTTGAATTGTTCTCCGCAATCAATTACAGAATAAACATTTAAAAATTAAGCCTTGTACTAACAGTTAACTCAACAGCTGTTTTGTTTGATAGGTTGAGGAAGAAATACACTCAATTTAGGAGAGGATGAAAGGGGGAAAAGGGAAGACATATAAATAACAAGCATTACGTTGTTATAATGAAATTCTAGTTCAATTTCCTGAAATTTAGTTCTTCAAATTCATCGCAAAATGATAATGGAATACCCATTTTACCCATTTCTCGATGATCATTTTCTTATATGATTGTGGCAATCTTTCATACAATTCAACTGGGAATACACAAACAAGGAGCAGAAAGAGTAAGAGAGAGACCTCAGGTCCACCAAGTTCATGGACTCTAATAGCTTTGACCATTTTTGGTGCTGAAAGTGAAGCTTCTGTGGTGAGTGTTATGGGTTCTGGTTTGCTGGTTGCAGCAACGGGAACTGATGAAAATGACGATGAAGATGAAGAGCGAAGGACCCTCTTCAAATTCTGGGACAGAAATTTCGAGTTTTGATGAAAATGTAAGTTGGGTAGGATTGCGAACTGGGACGGTGGAAGTGGAAGTAGCAACAAGAGGTGATTCTGGAATTTTATTAGTCTGGACAAAGACATCACTAATTACCAATTTGCCAAACAGTAAAATGAGTTGAGTAATCTTATTTGTATGTCGACGGGATTGTCGGCATGAGAACAGAATGATAACTACATGGACCACGGCCCACATTCAAGGCCCAACCTTCACAATTATTGATCTAGGCATAAGTAGCAGGATTTGGATCCAGTCATGTCACTTGAGTCATGTTACTTAGATCTGAGCCGTCCATTTCATTAAAGCTCATTTCAACCATTAAATATTAATGTGTTTTAATGGTTGAAATGACCTTAAATAGAATAGACGACTTAGATCTAAGCAACATGANCACATTCAAGGCCCAACCTTCACAATTATTAATGGTTGAAATGACCTTAAATAGAATAGATGACTTAGATTTAAGCAACATGACTCAAGTTAACATGACTGGATCTCTTCCCCTATATTAACCTCGAAAGCACAAGTTTTAGACATAAGTATCTTACCCTTTGACTTATGTCACATCTCATTATATTTTTTTTTATTTTTTAAATTGTATTATATTGGTATACGTAATTTAATTTAAATTAGGTTTAAATGCAGCTTTTTTTTTTTTTTCTATTTTAGTTAAATCAACATCTTGGTCTTTTTATTTTGAATTTGAACTTTTTAATCTTTCAAGTTTCACAAAATGAACTATTTGATTCAATGGACTAACTATGTCCAAAGACTATCAGTTAGTTTTCGGATAGAGTTAGCCTATTAGACAAAATCATTCATTTTGTAAAATTTCAAAGACTAAAAAGTTCAAATGTAAAATATGGGAACTAAAATGTTCATTTGATTAAAACAGAGAGACAAAAATTACATTTAAGCCATTAAATTAAATATTATGTTTGCAAAAAAGATTTATAAATTTGTTATACATATTAATTATAGTTTAGTTCCTCCTGCACTATTTCAACTATTCATTTTGCCCATGTGACTACTTTCACAGGATATTCACATATTGTGACCATTAATCACATACTGCACGAAAGATAACCATACGAAGTTGAAATAATACCTAAATAACTATGGGGAGATTAATATCAAAGGATAACCGTACATAGGTCTTTTTTGCAAATATAATGACCCAAATAATGATTCTTTAATTTAAACTTTATTAGATTCACTTAAATTTTTTATATATATATAGCTCAAACATTAATCTAGTAAATTTTTTAAATTATATCAATTGTGTCACTATAAAAAAAGTTTAAAACTAAAACAATAAAAAAAAAAAAAAAAAAGACATAGAGATGTGACTTCTTCGAAAGTGTAGGATAAAAATGTCCCCTCAATAATACCAAAGCCAGAATAGAAGTTAATTGTAGGTTTAGATAAGATACTTCTTAATCAAAGTTATCAAACTTTTCTTCCAATGTCATTTACATAAACAAGTTGCATTAGTACGAGACAAATTTTATTCATCATGGCCCAAAACCGTTGTTTACGTATTAAAAGAGAAAGAATTTGTTGGACGAATCCCCTATTAGCCAAAAAAGAAATTGCATTTTTCATTTTGCCATATTGCATTCTAACTCCGCATTTTTTTCTTACCTTTTACATATTGAAAGATGGTCCGTTCTACAATATATAATATTATATTGTCTATTGTATACACAATCAGGCATATGTATAACGAAATTAACCTTTAAATTTAATATCATTGCAAAGATTTCAAAAAATTGAGTCATTGAATATGAATTAAACATTTAAATAGTTTATAAATTTTGAATTTAGCTAGGCTCATATTATTTTCTATTTTAAGTCAACTTCTGTAGGTATGTAAATTTAACCTAGTTAAGTTCAAAATCAATCAAGTATTTGGATGTTCGACACATATTGAGTAACTCAATTTTTTAAGATTTTTGTGTGAAATTGTGTATGCAATACACAATATAATATTGTGTATGGTATAACGATTTCGGCATACCTTTTTTTTTTTTTCCCCCCTCCTGTACTCCTTTTACACCTTCACACTCCAAATTTGATAGGGTGTGAGCGTAGACTGTCTGTTTAAAAACTGGGGGGGAAAAGGAGAAGAAAAAACTCAACTTTTATACATTGATGTATCTTACTACAGAAAATACATTCATATTCAGTAAAAGGAATTTGAGAGTGCTGTAACTCTAGGAAGCACATTAATCTCCAACAGATAAATGAAACACAATCAATCTACATATGATCACGTCTCTTAACTAAAGTAGCAATTGTCTTCCTTTACTTTAACTGGAGCAAAAATTACAACCTAGAAGAATTGTACCAAAGACAGATACCAGGATCAAATTACCATTTAATTGCATCTATATATTCGAAATTTTGAATCATAAAACATCTAAATCATAACTGAAATGGTGATATTTTCTTCCCCCATATAGAGAATCTGGATCAAGGCTGTGACTGGTTCTTTTCTTCCATCTGAAGATCCCCTGGAGTTGTGATACAACAATCTTTCTGGTCACCTACACAATTGGAGTCTCAGATTAGAGAAAATATTGCTGGCAATGTAATGGGACGTGAGATCAAGTTTCAGTAAAACAAAGGTGATTATAAATTTTCTGTTTGATAGACTTATTTATCAGTCTCAACATTGGCTTTCTGTTTGGATCCCGCTTAACCTAGGTGAAGATAGGAAGTATATCTACGGAAGTAACATAAAGAAATAATATTTATCAAAGGAGAACAATTTTGGGAATTGTTACTAATCTATTCAATTTAATTTTGTACACTCTGAAGACAAAAAGAATGATGATAACATGTTTTCCTTTACTGCAAGCCGCAGAATGACCAATTTCGGGAACAATGAAAGTGAAAGTAGATAAGAGAGATGAACTAATAATCCAGTTGCAAGGTACACCCTTGACTTGATATTTGATAATGATCTATAAGTGTTTGCAAATGGGGCAGCAATAAGTGGTTGCAAATTATTCCTTGAGTTTTGTCCATCTGTATCTCCTACTTATAATTCAGCTATTGCTCTTTTAGGCATGCATGCAATATAATGGTATATATATACATTTACCAATTGGCATGAATTAATGACTTGCGACTTGTTACTGCACACCCAGTGGAACTTCACGATAATGAACTTTGGTTATGCACTTATGCTTGTTTCCCTTGTTTTCTGATTTAGTAACTTTCACTTTCTTCTTTTGGAATCTGTACCATTATTTTTTCTGGCTTGAGTGTTTTATGGATTAGGCATACCTAGGTCATAGAAATTGTTCTTTATTCTATATTTTAAAAGAAAAGGTAGCTGAACTGGTCATGTTTAATGTTTGCTACGTATTGAATTTCAGGCGATTCTTCCTCAAGAAATTGTCCCTGTTGTCTTGTCTAAGGAATACAACATTCATTCTGGTATACTGAACATTCATTCTATGGTGCATAATATTGAGGAGAATGAAGCAGGTTGTTTATTGAATAGGCAGTTTACTCCCACTAGTGAGGTTCAACCAAAAGCTATTACAACAGGTAGAAATTTTTGACTACTAAGTGAAGGACTTCTGTATATTTTTTTCATTGTTTTATTTGTGAATTTTTGTTGCTGCAGATAGGAAATCTGAAATTCTGTTTTTTTTTCCTTCGGCCGTAAGGAAATGGTTGGCTTCAGTTCAACCCAAATTTTAATTAGGGTAACAGAGATGAAAGAAACATACATTCTCATATTGTTCAAGAATCTAAAAAACCGATGTTTTCCAAACCTCTAGCCACAATTTGGCCAATATTGTAGGAGTTGCAAAAGAAGATGAAGGGTGAAGACAGAAAAACTAAGAAGCGAGCTTCCCTTTACGCAAATCTTTGCTTGAAGTTCCGAGCTAGGAACAATGGATAAAATGTGCGACTAAAGCTACTTGATGTTTCTTGGGGGAAACCAAGTTATGTTTGTATATCCTATAAATCATTGTAACACATGAAAATGAGCTACATGCTTATATTTTGGTAGAAAAACAAATGTGAAAATCTTTGTCTGAATTTTTTTTTTTTTTTACCTAATAATCAAGTTGAAAAGTGATTAATAATTTCTCACAGGTGAATACATGTATTGGTCTTTCTGGATATAGGGTAGTTCTTGGCAAGAATAAGGAAAGTGTACTTGGAGGTTGGAGCTTAAGCCTCATGTGATTAATAGAGAGTGAATCAGAAAGTACAAAGAAAATCATATTAAGAAGTGTACAGAGAACAAATGAAAAAAAAAATGGTACAAAGAAAATCACATCAGACTTCGTTTTAAGTAGTAAGAATAATAAAAAAAATAAAAAAATAGAGATTATGGTTCATTAATTAAGTCCTTAGATAATTAGGGAAGCTTGATATCAAAGTCCAAACTAAGCTAATAGAGGGGTAAGTCAATGATCAACATTTGGTTTGAATTTAAAAATCCAAAAATACCATTAGACCCAACATCTCTTTTCTCAGTCAAATTTCTTTCTTTTATTATATATCCAATGTTTTCAAAACCTTAGCCACAATTTGTAATATTGGGCATGAAGTTGTTAGTTGTTGCAGAAGAAGATGAAGGTGAAGACAAAAACTAAGTGAGCTTCCCTCGATTGCAGCTTCCCTCAATCAATAAGTGTGCCATTAAAGCAACCTTGATGTTTCTTGAGGGCAAACTGTTTTTTCTCCAAAAGTTATAATTGAGGGAAAATCGTTGTATATCCTATATACCATTGTCATCACATAATAATCAGCGACATGCTTATATTTTGGTGGCAAAAATGGATCAATCTTGGTAAATGATAAGATTATATTTTTTAAAGTGATTGATAGTTTTCCTTGGATGTAAATGTGCATTGGCCTTTTTGCCGTCAACCATTGTTCTAAATAAATTACACTGTAGTTCATGGCAAAAAAAAAAAACAATTATATATATACATATATATATAATCATCCTTGTTATTCTTAATATGTATGTATATTTGGAATATATGTATGTATATTTGGAGCTCAATATAAGTTGAAGCAAATTCCGTGAATGAAAAAGTACTAAGAAAATTATCAAATTTTGTTTTAAGTGGTAAGTAATAACAAGGATGATTAAACATCACTAATCCTGCAAAAAAAATAGTAAGAATAATAATTAAAAAAAAAAAGATTAGGCTTCATTAACCGGGTCTTTATATGATCAAACATGCTTGATATCAAATCCAACCATCTCCACTTGCCACCCCTAGGGCCTAGACTTAGTTAAGGCATAATCATATTCTTCTATGACTATTTTGTGTGATATGCTTATTAATAGATTAATTTTTATGTCTTGAAGTAGGTGATCTTAAGTTGAGAGAATTTCTCTAACTTTAAAACCATAGGGATATGATTTTTTGAGGTATTACTTGGAGTCATCCTCAATCATTAGTTAATAGAAAAAAAAATATATATAACTCTAAATAAATGATAAGTGGTAATATCATGGCCCAAACAACTTGAACTAGGCTTTTGAGCTGACCCAATCTTACCAATTTCTTTATCAATTAATTTGCATTAGACTTGCCCACATCAACATAACACATCATTACTTCTAGAAGCTCTCCCTACTATTGCGATGTCCCTCTTGGATGAGGAGCTCAACGACGCGAGACAGCAAAAAGAAAAAGTGTAAGTTTTGAAAAGCGTTTTAATTAAAAAAAAAATTGAATAAAAAAGATGGAGTCGTCATCAATAAATTTAAAGCATGATTGGACGCTTATAAAAAAGTTTGGTCTACATCATCATAGTTGGGTAAGGGAGTTAGTTACACGTAGGGAAGGTGTTAGCACTTTTTCGACGCCCATTCTAGCGAACGGTTATCAGTTTAATCTTATGTCATCTAAAATTGTTGAATAAAATTTATCCTTAAATTATATTTTAAAATAAATTAATGCTTTGTTAGGCCCTACGAGCAATTCTGACGAAACCTAAAATGATGTTTTAAGACTATTTGGTAGAGACAGTGATTGTCATTACAATCCTCCCCCAGTTTATTCCGTCATAGGCAATTTTTAGCATCTTAATAACTAAGTGATAACTAGAAAATACACGAAAGGTAATTTATCTTGTGTGTTAAAAAAATGAGAGATTTGTGGCAAAAGATTTTTATTGGAGGTCATTCTGTAAGTCTACCAACACTTTTAGAAAGACTAAAGCGACACTCCTCACGTCTGAAATGTCAAGGAGTTATTGTCATTACAACTATCTCTAACTATTCACTCATTGGTACCTTTACTCACACTTTAATGTAAATGAAACTATGATATTATGTTAGCACTTATATTTGAAAAATTGTGCATAGAAAATATTTTTATCAGGGGTCAACCTCAAGCCCCACCAATACTTCTAGCAAAACTAGAAATAAAAGAAGATTTTATAGCATAATATGAAGCATGTGAAATAACTAAGATAAATTGATAACATTAAGCTAAGAAAATGATAAATAAGAACAATCTGCACTCCAAGCTAAATTGACCCACAGGCAAAATAAGTATCCTAAATAAATAAGTCCAAATTAAAAAAAACTGAACCAAATACAAAAAGAAACCATCTGCATTCCAAATTCAATCCAAAAGAAAATTAAACTAACCTAGAGGTGTGCCACTTTGAAATCAAAAGGAAATAAAGAAAATTAAAAATTTATTTCTCCTATACTGTGTTGGGTTGTCTGTGTGTGTGATTGTGGGTATTGAGAGACAAAAATAGAAGAATTAGTAAAGGAAATATACCCATTGAGACCCCTTCCCTTTCTTCAAAGTCCCCCCCCCCCCCCCCCCCCCCCCCCCCCCCCTCCCCCCCCTCCCTCCTTCGCTGTCTTCCCCCTCGCTGCTTTTTCATCCCTTTTTTTTTTT
>QAOA01004735.1:21982-42221 GCA_003255065.1 Cercis canadensis
TATATATATATATATATATATATATATATTTTATTTTATTTTCTCATTAAACCCATCTCTTGCGATTTGCGAGAGATAATCACGAACCATGTAAAATGTTGTAGCACTGAATCCATCGAAGTGAGAAAAGTACAAGAACTGTGAGCGGGTCTACTTGTCTAGCATCAGTGAGAGTAGCTAGCTTGTACAACAAAACAAATCTGCTAATTTTCGTCGACTACACTGCAGACGGGGCAAGCAAACAAGGCTGCAAACTCAACAAGCATTCAATTCATCGGAGAGACATAATCTGAGTCTGATGTTGAACATGTTCCATACAAGGTACGCCATCCTCAAATCTACCTTCTTTGTACCTTTGCCGTATGCTTACCATCTAAGGCTATTTAGTCACTCTCAACCATCTCATGCTCAGAAAATTCCTGGGTTTGACAATAGTGAAGATATTGTTGCTTCATTTAATCAAATGCTGAAAATGCCTCCTCCCCCATTTCAAATCAAAATTTCTGGGTTTCATAATTGTTAATACCCAAAATATTCACTACCAATTGCTATAGTAAAAAGACTATAATACCCCTGCAAAGGTAAACAATCACCTCTATAATATCTTCAGACACACACACGGGGAGGGGGCCCTCCCCCTTTTCTCTCTCGGCTTTCCTCTTTCTCTAGGGCTTCGGAGGCCCCTTTTTCCTCCTCTCACCCTCTTTGCCCATCTCCCTAACTTGAGCGTCGGAGCTGGCGCCGGAGCTCCGGCTCCGGCCTTCCCTGACCGTCCTTCTCTCTTTTGCAGGTTGCCGACCTCTAACTCAGGCAACGACAATAATATTGAACATGCTGTTGCTTCATTTAACCACATTGTCAATATGCGTCCTCGACCATCTGTAGTGGAAATTAATAAGATTTTGGGGGCATTAGTCAAAATGAAGGGTTATCCCACTGCTATCTCACTTTATAGACAAATGGAATTCAGGGGAATCTGGCCATCCATGATTACTTTGAATATCTTAATCAATTGTTATTGCCATGTGGGTCAGATGGGTTTTGCTCTCTCTGTATTCGGGAAGATTATGAAGAGTGGGTATGAACCCGATACAATAAGTTTGAATACACTGATGAAAGGGCTGTGTATTAATGGTAAGATTTGGGAAGCAGTGGACTTTCATGACCGTCTAAAAGCAAAAAGATTTCAATTTGATGTAGTTACTTATGGGACCTTAATCAACGGGCTATGTAAAAGTGGAAAAACAAGAGTTGCTGTCCAATTGCTGCAGAAAATGGAGAGTTATGTGGTTCAGCCTAATCTGGTTATGTACAACACAATCATTGATGGCCTAAGCAAAGATGGACTTGTAAATGAGGCGCGTGATTTATTTTCTGAGATGATTGCCAAGGGAATTTCTCCTGATGTTGTCACTTTCAGCTCTTTACTTCATGGATTTTGCTGTGTGGGTCAACTGGAAGAAGCAACCCATTTGCTGAATGAAATGGTTCAGGAAAACATCAATCCAAACATTTTCACCTATAATATAATGGTGGATGCATTATGTAAAGAAGGGAGGGTCACAGAAGCTCAGGATGTGTTTGATATGATGACCGAAAGAGGTGAAAAACCTGATGTTATTACATATAATGCTTTAAATGATGGGTATTGTTTAGGAAATGATGTGAATAAGGCTAGAGAAGTATTCAATAGTATGGTTGAAAGAGGTTTGGTTCCTGGTGTTTTTAGTTATAACATCTTGATCAATGGGTATTGTAAGATTAAAATGGTGAATGAAGCCATGAGTCTCTTTAAGGAAATGCATGATGAAAGAGTAGTTCCTGATACTATAACTTACAACTCTCTAATTGATGGCTTGTGCAAATCAGGGAGAATTTCATATGTACAGGACCTCATTGATGAGATGCATGATAGTAGTCAACCCCCTGATCTAGTCACTTACAGTATCTTGTTAGATGGTCTTTGCAAAAATCAGCATCTTGATGAGGCCATTGCACTATTTCAGAAAATTGTTGAGAAAGGAATTTTGCCGGATGTTTACATGTACAATATACTTATCGATGGTTTATGCAAAGGGGGAAGACTAAAGATTGCGCAAGAGATTTTTCAGCTTCTTTTAGTTAGAGGCTTTCATCCTAATGTTCAGATGTATAATATTATGATTAATGGGCTCTGTAAAGAGGGGCTGATTGATGAAGCAATGACATTAATTTCAAAAATGAGAGACAGTGATGTCCTGCCTAATGGTGTAACTATTGAGACAATTGTTCAAGCACTTCTAGAAAATAATGAGAATGATAAGGCCGAGAAGCTCCTTCGTGAAATGAGGGCTAAAGACCGAGTAAAATGGTAAAGAAAGGTGAGATACTTCAGTTCAAATTCAAGTTAGAAATCTGTTCATGTTGAATTTGAATGAATGGTTGGACTGTGTTGATATCTTTTGGTCAAAGAAGTTCGACTACTGATCACCTTGTCATTTCTTAAATTTTGATTAAGTCTTATGGTTATTAGATTTATTTTGACCTTGTGTTGTTGCCTTTTGTTGAATTTTTCAGTCTTAACATGACTATCATCTTTATTTCTCTTGTACTTTCAATCTGCTTTCTTAACTTTTTGATGTCCTCAGTTATTGCTCATTGTTCAGTATTTCGGGTGTTGGGATTGTAGTCAAGAAATTGAACTCTCAATTGTTGTTATAAATAGTGATATCCCTCTTATCACACAAGAAATGAAGCAGAAAAGTATATCCAAAAAAAAAGGGCATGATTGTTTAGCCTACCTTAATCTGTAAACTTAACTACATCTGCCCTGGTTTCTGAAAGTAGACCCTTCCCTTTCACTTTTTCTTATATTTTTTTGATGTGATCCTACAGCAAGAAAAGTGTGGAGACACAACATATTTTTATTGTGTCACTGGAATTTCCTTGGTTGTTCTAACAGGCAGAACTGCTCCTTTTACTTTCTGTTGCTAAATAAATAATAGCTTGTCAAAAGGCTATTGTTGATTTTGGTGATAATGGTTCCAGGAATCTGTTTTCAAGTGATCATTATAGGCTTGTTTTTTGCCTCGCTTTATTTCCTATACGGTAATTTGAGTTTGTTAGTAGTGTTTTGAAGGACAATAACTTGAAAGCTACATCACACTTGTTTATCCTTTCTCTTCAGTGGATATGTTGATACTGTGCGACTTACACTTTTCTGGTATTACCAAACACTTTGGTACTCCTGCAGTTAATAATTGACCAACTTTTCGGCCTAGTGGGAAACTCTTAATGCCCATTTTGAAACATTTGTTTATCCAAGCGTTACCTAATACCCTTTCCTTCTAATTTATTTGTTTAACCACTACAGAGTTCAGACTTGGAGATGCAACAATTGTGTTTTGCGTTTGTTCCTCCTTCTATGCTTCTTTTATGCAACAAACTATGATTAATAAAGTGACTCAAGCTCTCTCGCTTTCTCTCTCTCTCTCTCTCTCTCTTTCTATTGAATAACTACAGTGCCTAGAGGTATTTTGGTCGTTTCACACAAGGTGGCAGTTTAAAACTTTTTGGTCTGTTGTCTCAAGTATTAGAAATAATTGACAGAAAAAGAACTACTTCCATAAATTATAATTGGGGTAAGATCAAATTTTGCCTGTATCTATGGATGAAAATTGCCACTGTCTAACATTAAGAAGCTTCTTGATTAGATGGAATTATTATTTGCATTTCAACTCAAGAGGTTGGGTTTAATTACTATAGCTGAAAATCTTGGTGAGAGTATTTACCTGTAGGGTGATAAAATTTCTTAGAACTGCAAGCAACTTGCTAATGAATTCACAGTGAAAGCTAAGCTGCCAACGTCTTTGATTTGATTTGTTTGTTTTCAATCATACATTTAGTGGTAAAATCGAGTTACATGTACAAAAAATTCTGATTTAAATCTGACCATTGATTCTTTTTAGTAAATATCCACTAATTATGATGCATCTCACCTTAAAGTTAGAATAATTAACCTATCTACCTTATAAACTTTTAAATGATAAAAAAGTTTATATACTTTTATTGCTCGTGAAAAATGCGAACCATACAAATGAGAATTGATGTTACACTAACAACACGACCCTTAAGCCAAAGATGCTCAAACTTGTGTTACATTGTACCACTTTCTACAACACTTATATCATCTGATGAACATGTTAAAAATAGAACCTATGACAAAGGTGTATTCAATCACCACTCCTTGTCACTCCCCAAGTGCAACCGGTAATAGATACTGTTAGGTTTTTAGGAAGACTTAGGGCTATAATTCCATCTGAGGCTTTTCTTTAAAAATAGTATAAATTGTAAAACGAGGTTAAATAATAAGAGTGCACCATTACCAAAAGACACAAGTCATATACGTCAACATAAGGAGAGAAGTTTAACCAGTAGCCAAAAAAAGAAGAAAAAAAAGAAAAAGGAGAGAAGTATAAGCATCCATGGGAAACTCTGTTTCTGCAGTAGGAAGGAAACATAAAAGTAGCAGTTCAAGACCTGCAAGTCATTGCCTCATGGAATCAATACCACAGACCCTGATGTCTTCCTGCTCTCGAGGTCTGCATGTGCTTTTGCTGCTTCAGACAATGGGTAAGTGTGATTGACCCGCACCTTCAAGACACCAGACTCAATGTTAGCAAATACCTCTCCAGCAGACTTCAACAGCTCGTCTCGAGTGACAACATATTGCATTAGGGTTGGCCTTGTCAAGAACAGAGATTTTGTAGCCAGTGCAGATAATGGAACTGGATCTGGTACCCCTGATGACTGCCCAAAACTCACCATGTATCCTCTAAGCTTTAAGCATGATAAAGATCCCTGGATAAATCATGACATCCTTACTTGATGAGTACTTCTTGAATAGTACTATTATTATTTGGAAAGATAGAAAGCATGATAAACATGATTGAAACTCTTAACCATTCAAAAGAGAAAACAAAATTTCTTTCCTCAGAAAGGGAAAGACAGAAATTATTGGTATGATCATCAATGACATAAAACAGTGAGTTTAGTTTTATATTGTACTAATTATTCATTTTCTAAGATCTGAAAGCAAGTTTTGAACTTCATGTCCCCAATCTAATAATTAAAGTCAGTAGTCAACATGTATCAACTTAAGTCCTCTAGGTTTACTTTTTAATACTATTTTGCTACAATTCTTAGGTATACAAATATAAACTTTTTTTTTTTTTTTTTTTTACATGACAGCACAAAGTTTCAAACCCTTGATCTCCTGCAAACTACCCAACCCCTCACCACTAGACCACACCTAGTGGCTTCAAATATAAACATCTCTCATTTCACATAACTTGCAACTTCATTGAAAAAGTACCAAGAATACATTTTAAAATTATGAAAAGCATTCAATGCAGAGTTCTCTAATAGGACCTGACAATTCATTTCTAGATTAGGAAATAGGAACAACCAACACTGTATAGTTCCATACTTGTATAACTAAAATCTAACTTGATATCTGGTTGATAATTCGATAGTTTAGTTATGAGTGATGATCAATATTTGACCAACTCAATACAAGGCACAACAGCACTATACAAGATGCTGCAAAACTACAGCTTCTGATGATTTCATCATACATGGCAGCAGCACTAATAATTCTATTTTTACACTCAAGCACTCAAGCATCTGATATTGAAATTTCATTAATTTAGGTGGAAAATTGAGAAATGGAATGGATATAATTACCTGAAAGGTATCCTTTCCTACAGAATCGTAGACTACTTCAACTCCATTTCCTGATGTAATTTCATTGACACGAGCAACAAAATCCTCTTCTGTATAGATTATAACATAATGACACCCATCCTCTTTGGCTTGAGCCGCCTTATCTTTATTTGATACTGTTCCTATAACAGTTGCGCCAAGAGCATTTGCCCACTGGCACAAGAGGGATCCAACTCCACCAGCTGCGGCATGGACAAGAACTGTGTGACCAGGTTCAACCTGTAACACAGTTCAGTAATATCCATGTTAGTGTGTCCTTTCAGGGAAAATATTATGAACAAGCAAGTCAGTTTTAGGCTAAAGCATGGTTGTTCAGGAGATCTGTCATTTTGCAGATTTCATGGCTTTGACATTGTTGAGTAGAAATAGAATTCCTTTTCGTATATTATTTCATTAATCAAGATGTCACTGTCACACCTCAAACACTAGCATAGAAAAAGTGAACTTGATTCCTATGCAAGTATGATGAACAAAGTTATAAATACCGGACAGATGAGAGTTTCTGTTTCTGAGCAATATATCGGTGTACTGGATTATCACTACATCTATATTACATAAACAATTTTTTTTTTTTTTTTTTTACTGGAGCTTCTTAAATTTGATTTGAAATCATTTTAAAAGCTGGAATAGCCCAAAACACAGGCAAGTACATCCAACATAGCTCCAGTATAACTCAGAGGAGCTAGTGTACTGGTCTAGTGAAAGAAACAAAACATTTCACCTGTACTGGCAATGTTATATGCTAGTGATGGACCGGTTCTCACCCTAAGTTACTGAAATAATCATCCTTTTAAAATATACATACAGACAAGCTGCTGATGCATCAAAGTTCAGAAATATGCATAGCTGACATTTATCAATCCACAAGTCACAATTACAATAATTTTAGCTCATATTTTTTTTCTTGATTAAAAGGTGAGAGTAAAAAGACTTGCTTAAGCTATAGTGTTTCTAGAAAATTATAGAAACCCACCTTGAAACATCGGCGAAGTAAAAAGTGAGTTGTCATGCCCTTGAGCATGATGGATGCCCCAATAACTGGGTCGATAGAGGAAGGAACAGGAATTACTTTGTCTGCAGGAAGAATCTGCTCTTCAGCATATGAGCCCATTGGTCGACCAGCATAAGCTACAATATCTCCAACTTTCCTACCAGTGAGTCCAGGGCCCACAGCTGTCACGACCCCAACAGCCTCCATACCTGCCACATTAGAAGAGGAAAAAGAATTATTACAAGATAACTAAGCTTAGCCATCAGCATAAAGTTAAGCCATCATCAATGCTTTATGTTGATAAAATAAATTGAGCTCCAAAAAAAAAAAAAAAAAAAGCTATGCAAAATCTGAGTGCTCCTTCTCCAACTGCATAGAGCCTATAGTCAGCAAGGTCAGTTACAAGCTGTCCTCAGTGACTGAGCAATTTGTGAGCAAGAAACACAAGTTTAACAGTGGTTCTCCTGCTGGATCAAAGTATTAAATGATAATTATTAACTCAACAGACCTAGAGGTGGCTCATTCTTTAATTACTCCTCCGACCACCCCCCTCCCTCTCCCCACCCCGGGGAGGTGAACAAGCAGCTTCAGGGAGGGAGGAAGTTGGGACATCGCAACCAATCAAGGCAAGGTAGAGATAGTTATTTAAATGAACTAATGCATTGGAAAACTTAGAAATTAACAAAAAGAATAAATGAATTAGAAAATGAGATATTAATGGAGAATATGGACATGTAATATGTAAGACGTCTTATATATCAAGTTAAAAGTTAAGTTCTTACTGCTCATAAGTATAGAAAATAAATTTTTACATAAAAGTCAGAAAAACTTACTTCAATAGATAAAAGTTATTTGATATAATTTAACAGACATCTCCATAAATTTGTACGTGTGTGCACTAAAATTAACAACCATGTGAGCAAATTTAGGAGGGAGAGGAAAATTGGAAGCAATAGAACATTTTTCATGGAAGCAGGTTTTTCCTCTTGTTATCAGTTAAAGGTTTGTTCAACCTTCTGCTTCCACCACTGATGTATCACATGTTAATTTGCAAGATCCAGAGAAGAAGATATACCAACTTGCATATGTTCAATTTGGCATAAAAATTGTGGTAAAAAAAATTGGAATAAAATTAAAACATAAATATTAACAGATATCTGAGAGCATGTTTACATGAAAAAGAGTCTAAACATCAAAATAATTACAAGGAGAAACAACTAAGTAGGTCATGTAATACAGTTTGATAGACCTCCACAACCCAGTTCTCTTTTTTCTAAATATTTTGTGGGGAATGGCATTGGCAAATGAAAGTTGATCATTTTAAGCCTCAAAAAGAGTAATAAATCAAGACAGACATGAGTGCCTCGTTCCCATGGTGGCCACAACAGTATGAAATTACTCAAATAACTTTAAGATATACATTTGCAAGTAGATAGATAAATGGGTACACACACACAGCCTTGGCATTTTTCAAACACTTAATGTATATAATCAAAGACTAAAGTATTAGGAGTCATTTACATGGTTAAAAATTTTACAGTTCAATCTCACTAATCCCAGGATCGAATTTTCCCAAAGGGAAGTCTAATGTAAATAAATGTCATGCAGAAGGATAGGATCTAGGTCCTGGAAAGATGTCCGCAACTCCAATGGGAATCCCCAAGTTGCCATCAGAAAACAAATAATGAAGGCCTCTAAGTAAAATCCATGAGTAGGTGTGTGTCACAATCGCATGTGCACACACACACATGAAAAAGAAAGTACCTCAGAAAAAAATTAACTACCATAAACTGGAATAAACAGGGAATATCGCTGTGCAATTTTCAAGTAGTAAGATGTGTGATATGAAAGAGCTTCCCACCAATTAATTATAACTAGAAGAATGTACAATGGATTTGGAAAAAAAAAAATATAACTGTTGCTGATATATTTCATTCAACTTGATCTGCAGTCAACAAAAATTAGAATTTTACTTTCAAAATATTGCAATCACTGAGGGTTGCATGAACTAGTGTTGAAAGCAGTAACTTGGATTAAAACGTTTTCTTAGTTTCAATTAGTGAGGATTAAATTAGCTGACTTGCCTAAAGTTTCCCTCACTCCCCAAACATTAAACATTGTCGAGGTTGAAATACCAATATTCCTGTAAAAGCACAACCAATTACAATCGAAATCATCCTTAGTCTCTCATTTAGATTGAAATTACCAACAACTAGGATCTTGAAGATCCTTATCAATCTGTAGTATACATCACTGCATTAATGAAGTGTAACTTGACATATAATTAAATCAACTTAGGTCATTAGCACTTGGCAGCATTACGAAGCAACAAGAAGTCAGGTTTGCTTTATCATCTTTTTCTGTTCTTCACATCAACACCATAAATGTTAAAAGACAGAATAATGTTGTAGAAGAAAACCAGATTACCAAACCTGGAGTGAAGGGCAATGCAGGGGCCGGATATACTCCTTTCCGAAAGTAGACATCAATAAAATTAAGCCCAATGGCTTTGTTCCTCACACGGACCTCGCCTTCTTTTGGCTCTCCAATTTCCACATCCTCCCACTTTAGAACCTATCATCATTTAGCATTAACAGAATTACAGAAAGTTAATAAAATGAAGCAAGCCAGGGAAGCATGTTGGCTACAAAATGCCTAAACTAGAAGAATTTAATAATTTATATATATATTTTTTTTATAAAACAATTATTAACCCCAAAAATGATAATAATTGCTTTAAAGGATCGTTCGAATAAAACTTAGCAACATTTCCAGTTTCTAGTTCTCGGGCAAGATACTCAACCTCTAATTAGACTACCAACGAAAGGTTTCAAACCAAAATGAAAAAAAAAAGGAAAAAAAAAAAACCCTCAGAAGAAGGAGAACAACAAATAAATCAGATATAAAACAGAAGAGAAAATGACAGCTGAAATTTCAAGCAAATTACTAATCAGAGTATTAGTTACGACCAGAACTTTCAAAATCAGTTTTTGATGGAAACCTCGAGTCCATTCCCTTCTTGAATTGCTCTCCGCAATCAATTACAGAATAAACATTTAAAAATTAAGCCTTGTACTAACAGTTAACTCAATTGCTGTTTTGTTTGATAGGTTGAGGAAGAAATACACTCAATTTAGGAGAGGAGGAAAGGGGGAAAAGGGAAGACATATAAATACCAAGCATTACGTTGTTATAGTGAAATTCTAGTTCAATTTCCTGAAATTTAGTTCTTCAAATTCATCGCAAAATGATAATGGAATACCCATTTTACCCATTTCTCGATGATGATTTTCTTATATGATTGTGGCAATCTTTCATACAATTAAACTGGGAATACACAAACAAGGAGCAGAAAGAGTAAGAGAGAGACCTCAGGTCCACCAAGTTCATGGACTCTAATAGCTTTGACCATTTTTGGTGCTGAAAATGAAGCTTCTGTGGTGAGTGTTCTGGGTTCTGGTTTGCTGGTTGCAGCAACGGGAACTGATGAAAATGACGATGACGATGAAGATGAAGAGCGAAGGACCCTCTTCAAATTCTGGCACAAAAATTTCGAGCTTTGATGAAAATGTAAGTTGGGTAGGATTGCGAACTGGGACGGTGAAAGTGGAAGTAGCGACAAGCGGTGATTCTGGAATTTTATTAGTCTAGACAAAGGCATCGCTAATTACCAATTTGCCTTTTTTTTTTTTTTGGTTTTTTCGGTGTTCAGATTTCATTGGACTAATTCGGTTTCAAAAGAACACGAAAACGATAAAAGTCTCTTAACAAACGTAACTGAATAATCTTATTTGTATGTGGACAGGATTGTGGGCATGAGAACAGAACGATAACTACATGGACAATGGCCCACATTTAAGGCCCAACCTTCACAATCAATGATCGAGGCATACGTAGCACTATATTAACCTCGAAAGCACAAGTTCTAGACGTAAGTAACCATTGCATAGCACTCTCCTTAACAATGGGTATTTCAATCTTACCCTTCTAAGATGCCACTTATGTCATATCTCATGATACTTTTTTGTATTTTTTAAACTGTATTATATTGGTATAATTAACTTAATTTAAATTATATTTAAATGTAGCTTTTGTCTTTCTATTTTAGTAAAATGAATATTTTGATTCTTTTATTTTAAATTTAGACTTTTTAATCTTTGAAGTTTCACAAAATAAACAATTTGGTCCAATGGGCTAACTTTGTCCAAAAATTAACGGTTAATTTTTGGACAGAGTTAGCCCATTGGACCAAATTGCTTATTTTATGAAACTTCAAAGATTAAAAATTCTAAATTTAAAATAGGGGAACTAAAATATTCATTTGATTAAATAAAGAAACCAAAATTGTATTTAAGCCCTTAAATTAAATATTATGTTTGCTAAAATGATTCATAAGTTCATTATACATATTAATTGCAATTTGGTTCCTCCAACATTATTTAAATGGTATGTTTTGCTCTTATGGCTATTTTTATATGATACTCACATACTATGATAAGTAATTACGTACTGTATGAAGGATAACCACATAGAGTGTTAATGATACCTAGATAGCTCTGGGGAGAGAAATACCAAAAGATAACCACACATAGATTTTTTTGCAAACATAATGAGCCAGATAATAATTCTTTCATTTAAATTTTACTGGATTCACTTAAATTTTTTATGTATAACTTAAACATTAATTTAGTAAAATTTAAATTATATCAATTATGTCACTATAAGAAGGTTTAAAACTAAACAATGCAAAAAGAAAAGACATAAAGATGTGACTTCTTTGAAGGGGTAGGATAAAAATGTCCCTCAATAATATATAATGCCAAAGCTAGAATAGAAGTTAATTGTAGGTTTAGATAAGATACTTCTTAAGAAAAGTTATCTAACTTTTCTTCCAATGTCATTTACGTAAACAAGTTGCACTATTGCAGAAAACGCGCATTTACTTTATTTTGAAAGTTATGTAGATTGTACGAGACAAATTTTATTCATCATGGTCCAAAATCATTTTTTTAGTATCTCATACAATCTTACGTGATTCATTTTATAATAAAAGATAACATGTCTGAACCGTTAACCCCGTCAACAAATTTAGTGGAATATGATAACATGTTTGAAAAGAAGTAATGCCATGTTCTTGCCGTGTCTTAGATGAGGTTTATGCTTTTTGTGTGTGGTAATAACCGTATGTTTAGGTTCAAACTTCTTAATAAGAGATGTCATTTTCATACACCAAATCTCAGTTAAATAAATACATTGCCTTGGAAAAATGGAAACTGTTGTTAAGGTCAGATAATAAGTTGTTTATTAGTAGCAAAGAAAAAAAGTCTTAAACAATCATTTCTTATATTTAAAATGTAGCTAACTTTTACACACACCAAAAAAATATTACAACATATCTTTTAAGTATCTCAAGGACTAACATGCATGATTCGTCATCCCCTAGTAATTCGCCAAAATACGAGTCAATTGTACTGTTACATTTAATCTTTTGGAAACACCAAAGACACGAGAGAGGATTATAGAATTTCGTGGTTGGCTCCTTGGCATATGATGGAAGCCATACTTTTCCCATAAACATGAGAAGCTAGATTGACTTTTGATGCTCCTGGAAGGCTGGAACAGCGCGCGGCGGCTACCCGACTAGATGACTAGAACCATGGTTAAGATAGACTAGCATTTCGTTAATTTTAACCAGGCCTTGGCTTTGTCAAAACTGAGTAGTTCCTAGTTATATTATACCCACTAAAACAGATGCTTTCTCATTTTCTCCTAGTTAATCTTAACCAGGCCTTGGCTTCACTGTAGAGTAGAATCAACTCTGACATTGCACTTTCGAATCAATTCCCACTAGTTTTAGTACCGGAAGGTTTCGAAGCTTTGCCAATGTAGTAATAGTGTCAGATTCCAAGACTTGAATATGCATTGGGGTTATCTTCTCAAGGTTCTAACTCTAAAAGTTTGTCTTGGTGATAAAGATGAAATATGTTCATCAAAGCTAATCAAAGTTCAAATCCTTGAACTAGTATCCAGATGAATTTTTCTCTTGAATGCACTAAACTGATGTCAGAAGTGTGTCCTTAAGATCGCCCAAGAAAAGACTTAGTCTTGAGACGCAAAATTTGGCCCAATAATACACTTATTGTTAAAAGTTAAAACCAAAAAAATAAAAAAAAAAATCTTCTCAAGTTTAAATGATTCCACTTTTATTCATTGATGTATCTTTCTATAGGACATATACATATACATATCTAGAGAGATTTCAAATACATCTTATTGCATACTTAATAAAAGGAACTTTGACAGTGCTATAACTCTAGGAAGCACATTAATCTCCAACAGATAAATGAAACACAATTAATCTCCATATAAGCACGCCTCTAACTGATTAAAAGCATATGGAGTCTAACTGCGCCGACCTTGGAAGAGAGTATTTGCGCCATGCCAATGCAAAATTTATGGTTGCATCAATGAAAGTAGCAATTGCCTTCCTTGACTTCAACTGGAGCAAAATTACAACCTGGAAGAATTGTACCAAAGATACATAACAGGATCAAATTACTATTTGCATCTATATATTTGATATTTTGAATCATAAAACATCTAAATTCTTTGAAAGTTACTATTATACTGAAAGCAAATGAGAATAGATTAAGTTAGAGAAAACAACCGTGTCTTGTAATTTGCTCAAGCCGTCAATTTCTTCAGTTAGCCACTTATTGAGCAGGAGGAATTACAATCTTGAACTGGCAACCTTCCGTTTGCATTTCTTCAAGCATTGTAGTCAATTTCGGGGAGGGACCATGTACGTGAACTTCTTGCAGCGAAGTTAACCCGTCCAATTGAAGCACCTCTAGATTTTTGCATTCCTTGATAATCAAGCGGTGAAGGCCTTGCATCGCATAATTATCAAGACTGAAGTTATGGATGGGAAAGTGTGCCATTTGGAGGATGCCGAGTTTGATAAAACCTTCAGTAACACGGAGTGTATTGACATGATTTGAAAATTCTCCTCGAAGTATTTTCAGTATAAGAAGGCTCTGAAGGCCTCCCAATACAACAATGAGACTGGAATCCATGGTGACATCTACCAAGGTTATCTTGGTTAGCGATGTAAGAGTGCAGAGAGAAACATTCGGCCAAATCTCTGTTTGAATCTGGTAGCTCTTCCCATTTCCACGTTTGTTGCTACCATACACTCGTAACTTCCTTACACACGGAAATCTGCCGGAGGTAATGAGATTAACTGAATGTTCGTTTAGAGATAAACAAGAAAGGACTTGAAGATTATTAAAAGTAGTATGCTTTCGTGAAGAAGGTTCTGGTAGTTCAGTTGGCTCAGACAAGTATAAATGTCTTAAATCTTGCAGTTTCCAAATCCCCCTTGCTAAACTGTTGACAGCAGAACCTCTTAAGTCAAGAGTTAAAAGATTCCGAAGCTTGTGTATGGAATCTGGGATTGCCTTGAGCTTAGCACCTTTCAGCTTCAAGTACCTTAATTGGTTCAACTCACCAATGGCCTCTGGAATTGACTCGAGTTCCACGTATCCAAGATTTAACACCCGCACCAACTCTATACTTTGACGAAGGCCTTCCCACTGGCTTTTACGAATAGAAAGTGCGCATTCCGGAAAGCACAAGAAAGAACGAACACTTGAAAGACCACGAAATTCTGAGGACATGAAACCAATGGCCTTACCTTGCAAGGAAAGTCTCCGGGGTTTGCTGCCGATGGACAACAATTTGGCATCTTTATGAACCTCAAGAAATATGTCTTCAATCTCAGACATGCACAACTGTCGCATAAGACCATGCATAACACATGTTTTCACACCTCCGTCTAGTCTCCAAGTCGAGGGTTGGATCAAGCTTTCATCAATTAACTGCTCTAAATAATCTTCCGCAATGTCCTCCATGTTCTTGTTGGAATCTTCCTCTATGAATTCCTCAGCTATCCAAAATTGGATCAATTGCCTCACGGGAATCTCATAGTTTTTTGGGAATACCCCAAAATAGAGAAGGCACGGTTTCAAATGCGGAGGCAAGTGGTGGTAACTCAGCGCTAGTACGTCTCTGCACCGTGGCTTCCTTTTAGCAAGGTATGAATTCACATCAGGAATCCTGGACCATATAGCATGCCTTTTGTCGGTACCTGCTAGAAGATCTGCCAGTTGCACAATAGAAAGAGGTAATCCTTGACAAGCCTCTGCAAGATCCTTTGCGAGTTTTTCTACTTGACAACATTGATTATTTTGGAACAAATTCTTACAAACAAGTTCCCAATTAGTTTCTTGTCCTTCTCCTTCAAATTTCTCTATTCGGAATAACTGCTTACAGAAAAGTACCAGACTTTCCGTTGCATCAAGTTTTCTGATACAATGAGGAGATGAATTTGCATGCCGAGCAACCCGATTTATGCGGGTAGTGATCAGTATTCTGCATCCTTCTGATTTATCAGCCGGCAAAGCATCTTTCACCATGTTCCATGTTTCAGTATCCCATATATCATCAAAAACTATAAGATACTTCTTTCCGTTCAAATATTTTGACAATATTCCCTTCAGACTTTCGTCATCCATGTTTTGCAGATACTCAGATATTCTATCCTTTATTTTCCGCTGGTTCTCTTCTTGGAAAACTTCCATCCCATTCCAGCTAAGCCTCCATCTCTCTCTCCAGTAGTCCTCCAATATAGAGGAGATTCTATATGGTGGCATTCTTATAATTTGATTACTCCAGTTATAGAAATACTTACTTGCTCCTTTAGCTCTGTCTAAACTGCTGTTGCTCGATCTACCAATACACTTCAGATTTTCAAGGAAAGGATCGACCATCACTCCCCATACAATTTGACGCACCAAGTCAGTATTTCTCTTCTCCAGATTTACCCAGGCACGGCAATTAAAGTGAGAAATTATCTGCTCATCATTGTAGAGTTTTTTGGCCATTGCTGTCTTGCCTGCGCCGCCCATGCCTGTTATGGATATTACACAGTGCTCCAAGTCCCCTTTGATGAGCCGATTCACCAAATCTTTGCACTCTTGTGCAAAGCCAATAACATTTTCGTCAACATCCCTTCTCAGTTTTTGCAACGCTTGCTCTGCTTCTGGTTCTTTCACAAGTCCTTGGTTCCCAGGGTCAAATGTCTGTCTATTTGCTAAAGCCTTTGAAATTCTCTTCTCAACTTTTTGAGCATCATCTGCTACTTCTTTAAGCTTACGAGTGTGCTCTTGGTTGTACCACTGCTTCTCCTGCCAGTTTCTCCTTTGTTGTCTAATTAAATAAAGTCTGTACCTACTTATGACATCTTCACCATCACGAACAGCATTTCCGATTTGCATTTCTATCTCCTTTGTTACGTTATTTTTCTCAGGCTTCAATTGCAAATCCTTGATGAAGCCACAGATCACCCTAAGATCAGCATCCAGTGATTCCACGATTTCGTGTACTTGCCGAGGTTTATTTGCTTCATGTCTTTCCTTGATCGCCTTGAACGCCTGGACCACTTGGACACCATTATTAACTGCACCTACAGCTGAAGCTATGGCTGCAGCTAATGTACCGATAATTCCAACCTCGATGGCCATTTTGGGAAATGGAGGAATGGCAAATTACAGAGAACTTGAGTGATTACATTATGAGGGTAGAAATCGGCGGACATAAGTTTGTCATGCTTTAAGGGGAAAAAGAAAAGTGTAAGATGCTTTTTCAGGGGTGGAACAAAAATGAAAATCTGAGGTGCCAATATACCAATGACATAAAAACTACAACAAAAAGAATTTATATAAAAAAGAGTTGATATTTAGGTTATCAAATAACACCACAACCAATAAAAATAGATACACTGGATTTGATCTCAATATTGAAATTTTTTCGAACCTTAATAAAGACTAAATACTTAACTTTGCCGGGTCAAGTCAATATGTCATCATGACAAGGACAAAGTGTTACGTAACCCATAGAAGAAAATGAAAATGAGGACCAAGTCTATGTCGGCATGACGAGACTCTAGATGGTCCATCCATCTTTTATCAAACAAAAGAGTGGTTTTTATGTGTATTTATTATCCAATATGTGGGCCACGTCCATTTATTGTGCAACGAATCAAGAAAATATTGTTAAAGTCTATGTGACCATGACAGTACAACTGGAATGTTTCCTCTCATATAAAAGAATGGTTTCCACGCAGCATCTATTGTCAAAATAAGCTTAAAGTAGACATAATGACTTAAATAAGGTTTAAAACTAAAATAACGCAAAAAAAAAAAAGACATAGAGATGTGACTTCTTCGAAGGTGTAGGATAAAAATGTCCCTCAATAATGTAAATGCCAAAGCCATAATAGAAGTTAATTGTAGGTTTAGATAAGATACTTCTTAAGAAAAGTTATCAAACTTTTCTTGCAATGTCATTTATGCAAACAAGTTGCATTATTGCAGAAAACGCTCATTTACTTTATTTTGAGAGTTAGGTAGATTATATGAGACAAATTTTATTCATCATGGTCCAAAACCATTGTTTACATATTAAAAGAAAAAAAATTGTGTTGAATGTATCCCCTATTAGTCAAAAAAGAAATTGCATTTTTCATTTTGCCATATTGCATTCTCACTCTGCATTTTTTTTTACCGTTTACATATTGATAGATGGTTTGTTTTATAATATATAATATTATATTGTCTATTTTGTATATATAATCAAGTGTACGTATAGTGAAATTAACCTCTAAATTTGATATCATTATAAAAATTTCAAAATACTAAGTCATCCAATATGTATTAAACACCCAAATAATTTACAAATTTAGCGGGGCCCATATTATTCTCTATTTTAAGTCAACTTATGTAGGTGTGTAAACTTAACCTAGTTAAGTTCAAAATTAGTTAACTATTTAGATGTTCGCTGTATATTAGGTAACTCAATTTTTCAAAATTTTTGTATGAAATTGTGTATATAATACACAATATAATATTGTGTATTGTATAATTATGACTTTGGCATACCATTTTTTTTTCCCCTCCTATACTCCTTTTACACCTTAGCAGTCCAAACTTGACAGGTTGTGAGCATAGGCTGTATGTTTAGGATCTGTTTGGGAGTTTAAAGTGTAAGGAAACAGGAAAGGAGAGGAGAAGAGAGGAAATGGAAGAAAAGGAAAAGAAGAGAAAAAGAGAAGTTTTTTTTTTTTCTTGGTTGAATGATTAAAATAAGTAAGGAAAAGGGAAAGGAAAATAAATATCATATTATAAAGCATGTTTACAAATTTACCTTTAAGTAGACATATTTAATATAAAATTTAATAATATAATATACTTTTTTCTCTCTTAATAAATTATTTTTAATACTCTAACAATAAAGGAATATAATAGTCGTTGTTGCAGATTTTCTGTGCATAGTTAATTTGGATTGGATTTGGATGTACTGTTTATAAATGTTAAGTTATTTTTTTTAAAAAAAAAATGGTTTCATTGGAATCATTTATATACTGTCTAATTGTTATAATATACATATATATTTTTTTTATGTGCAATTGAAGATAGGAAAAGTAATTTACAAGAAATCAAATTGTAGAGATTAAAACTATCAATTTGATTGAATAGTAATTAATAAATCTGTCAATCTAATTCTCATGGTCAATTTAAAAAGAATTAGATAGAAAAAGTTTATTAAAAAAATCTACAATAATGAAATAACGTATGGGTCATGGCCAAAACCCAAAAGGAAAAAAATTACGGATGGCTACGGCTATTTTACATTTGTGAAGGTCCACTTTCTGTGGGTCCAACATAGAAAATAATATAGGAAGTGGGTCCCGTGGAATAGAAGAAAAGAAGAGCGAAAAGACGTCGCATTGGCATAGTGTCAGAAGAAATGGAGAAGGAAGCAAACAAGGGATATGGGTGAGGAATTTTTTTAAAAAAATGGGTATAATAGTCATTGTCATAAGTTTTTTTTTTCTTTCTCCAAACTCTTAATTTGAAAGAATACAGAAGTTGAATAAAAAAGGACTCAAGGATTAGAATTAATTTTTGAGAAAAGTTTAAAAAATCCATTTGAACTCTATATTTTGTGCGTTTTAGCTTTTATACTTAAAAAATGTAAAGAAGACCTCATTCAACTATAAAAAGGTGTACTTTACTTTTACGATCCTGATGTCCGTCCATTAATGGATAGAAGAAGAGATTTGAATATTATAATTTAATCCCAAATTTTTTTAAATATTACTTTTTAACCCCAATTTTTATAAATTTATTTTCATTTATATCCTTATAAAATTATACTATGGCCCAAATTAATTACATCATGTGCACATTAATGAACAAACGTCAAGGTCGAGGGATAAAATGCATCTTTTCGTAGTTAAAAGAGGTTTTTCCTACGTTTTTAAAGGATGAGGGCTAAAGCGCATAAAGTGTATAGTTCAAGAAGCTTTTTTAGACTTTTCCTTTAATTTTTTAGTGTTTTTTTTTTAGAGTTAAATTTCTCAAACAAAAGAAATGAAAGTTTTATTATTTTTTTCTATTTTTCTTTTCCTTTTAAAATAACTCACAAACAGATCTTTATAAACTGTAAAAAAAAAAAAATGAGAAGAAAATATTCAACTTTTATTCACCTATGTATTTTACTACAAAACATACATACATATTTGGTAAAAGGAACTTCAAGAGAGTGTTGTAACTGTAGGAAGCACATTAATCTCCATCAGATAAATGAAACACAATCACTCTACATATAATCATGCCTTTTAACTAAAGTAGCTGAAATTTATATAGATCTCAAACAAAGTTAGTAATGAGTGGGTTTAAGATCCTTGGCTATGAAGATACTTTAACAAGCAATCATAAAATTGAAACTTTATTTAATTGGAAGGAACAGTACAAGAATTGAAGAAGAGAAATGTAACGAGCAATCTTAAATTGAATAAACGAAGAACAAAGAACAAGAAACAAGCTGGAATTTCAAATGAAAGCAAGGAAACTGCAGGAAACAAGTAAAAATGGTGGTAAATGAGGATGACTATTTCTTTTCTTGCATACTTGGAAACTGGTAACTATGTGTACAGTTATAGCTTCATCAAGGATTCTCAGTCGAAAGTCTGACAAGAATAACGTACATAAAAATTGAAGTCCACAATTACTGAAGAATAGTGTAGCCCTTATTGAAGTTCAAACTGCAGAGAAGCACTGAACCAAACAAGCCAATCTAATTGCATAGGGGAAGTACAATATGGATAATAGTAGAGAGAATGAGCGCTTTGATTTACGTGTGATTATATTGAAAAATGAGTCGTCACCTTTTTTAGTGGCTATATTATTTTGAAGAAATTCAAAATTGATGTGAAAGAAGAGAATATCAAGACTTTGGGAGAAGGAAAATTTAATGCTAATGGATTGTTTTATATTTAAAAAAGAAAAACTTAATGTTGGCACATAACAAATGCTAAATATTAAAACAATTTAAGATTAAAAATTACTAAAAGAGTTTTTT
>QAOA01004737.1:3714-62110 GCA_003255065.1 Cercis canadensis
ATAGAGACTAACTGCAGCTAAGGGTCCCAACTCCTAAGTTATTTGAGAGTAGGTAACCATAATATACTATATTTATGATCCCTACCTCTTGTACTTTCGTCACCTTTTTCTTTTAAAAAAATGTTTTCCTTGATACTTCTGTTGTCCACTAAAAGATTATATAATAAGTGTAGTAATCCCCTTTCAAATTTCAATTTAAATACAGGACCTGAAGTCATTGGGGTAAAGCCCCATGATTCAGTGTGTAAGTACACCGTAAGTGTGTGATTAAGCATTTGGCTTTTTGATATACCAAAAAAGTATAGGACCTATATAATGGAGTATTAGTACTTAATTATTGGGATGTTGCAAAATTGGAGATTGGTCTTGATATTTATTTTGTTACAAAATTATTGAGTTCTATCTATCGCTCATCATCATAAAATCACCACAAATCAATGAGTCAACTTTTGTAATATAGCTATCCCATATTTATTTCAAATCTAGGATCGTAGCTAAAGTAAAAAAAAAAAACAAAAACAAAAAACTATCATAATCAAATAAAAGAGCCACTGATTTTGTTTTAGCTAGAGGTGAGGCTGGTTCTTCTTCATTTCAATAAAAGTTTCTTATTTATTAGCACAGAAAAAACTAAAATTCTTTAATATGAAATTTGAGATTTTGATTTTAAATGAGAAGGGTTTGCTGGGAATGTATAGTAGATTAATATTAAATATTAATGTTTAATTTGGGACTAGAGTGGTGGTGTTTTTCTTTTCTTTTCTTTTTTTAAAAAAAAACATAGCTAAGCCATGTATGTTTTCTCTTCAAATTATTTCTATGAAAATAAATGGATCCAGAAAAAAATTATAATATATGCTACGCATGATATATTTTTGATATTTATCAAGCGTCAGATATGACAATTTGTAAATTATTCAACTACGGGTCTTTTAGTTAATGGAACCTACTAATTCAGCCACTATTTAATCATATGTCGCTTAATCTCAATTTTTTTTTTGCCAAAGATAAAAATATTTATATTACAATAAATATTTATATATATTTTTTTAAGAAACTTTCATATAAAAAACGCAAACGTTTAAGTCTTCAATAATAATACTACAACCAATAAAAAAGGCATACTAAAATTTGATCTGGTCCTAAAAACCTCTCAAATCTTAAAAATTTGATACGTATCACTTGAGCTATTGCTCGGGTCACTTAATCCCATTCACCATCTACATTAATTTTTTCATTTAATAAATATTAAAATTTTAGAATCAATTTTTCCATTAATGGGTTATGACTCATGAAATTTTTTTTTTTAAAAAAAAGTGTATGACTTTAAGGAAGAAAAGAGGGTAACGTATGAGGACAAAGAATGAAGCTTCGTTGTTCAAACCTCACACTTTGAAAGGGAGGCAGCGGGACCCGAAAGGCAAGTGAGGTAGTTTCCCATGACACCCTTTCTTAAACCGCTAAAATTTGTCCAAAAACACAAGAAACATGCTCGTGGGCCCAACTCTTAATATTTTTTTCCACAATTATTTTTAGATTTTTTTTTTATCTTATCCCCTAATTAGGATCTCAATGAGCATTAAAATTTACCTTTGTGCTAACTCTAGATGAGTTTGGCTAGATAAAAAAAAAAATTAATAGGTCTTTTTTAATTAAATGTTACACAATAAGAAATATCCTTTTCACTACTACAATTTCATTCCAGCTTATTTCAATGAGATTTTTTTGATACTTTTGGCTACAATTTTGGATTTAAACACATAATCTACAAGCTTGAGGACAACCCATAACCACTTAGTTACAAACTGTTTGGTTATTTCAATGAGATTTCAATATAAACTTGGTTTAATTGTAATTTTTGTCCTCCTATTTTAATAACTTGAACTTTTTGGTCACTCTTCTTTAAAAATAAATAATTCAATTCCTCTGTATTTATAAAATGTGTAAGTTTAGTAATTTTGTCTTTAAGCCAAAATTTGTTAGGTCTATTTCTAGGTGTAAAATTCTCTAATTTATAATCTCACCATTCAGATTGAAGATTTACGTCTTGTGAATCTCTCCACAAAATTTCAACTCGATCTGACAGTGGAACTCAACTCAAAATACTAAAACTAAAAGTTCTCATCTAATTGGATATCTAGATTCATTCACCGTTAGATCGAGCTAAAACTTCGTAGGGAAGTTCACAAGACGTAATTTTTCAATCAACGGTGAGATTATGAATCATAGAACTTTATATTTTAAAATAGAGTTGAGAAATTTTGGTTTTAAGACAAAATGATCAAAATTGTACATTTATGAATATAGATAGACTAAATTATTCATTTGTAAAGAAGATAGACCAAAAAATTTAAATTGTTAAAATATGAGGACCAAAATTACAATTAAGCCTATAAACTTTTATGATGAAATATTCAATATTCAATAATTAAAATTAAACTATAAGTTCATTAAAACAAAAAAAAAAACTATAAGTTGACTAATTGCCCCATTAATTTGGTTAGTTATTAGAGAATGGATAACTATATTATGTTAGCACATGGTGATAACCATTAGGATGTCTAGTACTAGTCTTCCACAAGTCTTGAGGACAACCTCAGAACTACTCAGTTACAAACTTTTTGATTATTTCAATGAGATTTGAATATAAACTTTTATGATGAAATATTCAATTATTAAAATTCAACTATAAGTTGACTAATTGCCCCATTAATTTGGTTAGCTGTTAAAAAATGGATATATGTTATGTTAGCACATGGTGATAACCATTAGGATGTCTAGTAGTGGTCTTTCACAGTCTTCCACAAATTTAATAATTTATAAAGGATTAAATTTTGAATTTTTAAATATCTTGTAAAATATATTTTTTAATTGTGCAATTAGAGATTTTTAATGGATTAGTCTAAGTAAATATATTTACAACGAGCCTAAAAAATTTATTTGACTTTTGTTTAATAATTAACCTTCTAGCAAATTTAAACTCAAGACAATAATAATAATGATAATAATGATGATGATGATAACATAATATACTTCCTTGCAAGTATAGTTGGTTGTAAAAATTTATGTGATTAGTCAACATACTTTTTAACATGTGTCTTAATTGAGGAGTATTTTTTTTTGTCATTAGATAAATTAAATTAAAATTTTTAACTAAAAGTATAAAAGAATATAATTTGAACTTGGGACCGGGACCCTGTTTCAGTTCATCCATGTNGTTATATTGTGTGTTTGTATATTTGACTTGAGGAGCTTGTCATTAGTTTATGAGTAATGCTATTTAGCTAAAGAAAAAATATACTAAAATCATATAAGATGAAACAAAGTAGCAAGGATCACATATTTATCCAAAAATGATTAAGTCCATTTTATTCATAACAATTCTAACAAAATTTTAGCTGTGAAGCATTTTTCTTAGTTTTAAATTAAATTTGGGTTTCAAGAACCCAATAAAAGAATGTAAATATGGAAGATTGGTGGACAATTTTGTAGATTGAAAAAAATTAGGGATGTAAAGTGCTAAATTAGCAAAATTATCCTTGTATTATATAGAGTATATATGTCCCTCAAATATTAAGACTTTAATAAAATAGTTATTAAAATAATATTAATTATAAAATAATCATTTAATCATTAATATTTATAACAAAATAATTTATCGATACTAAGATTTATCAACAAGAGATAAAAGTAATAACGTGTCACCCTTAATTGCGAGAAATTTCTTAAAATATAATGGCTCCCATGAAAGCGGTTGCGTTTTGGACATAAGTGGTGTGTGGAAAGTGCAGGAAGTTCCAGCCGTTGTGCGTGTTCACTATTTGTTATGCGTGTTCACTATTTGTTATGCGTTCACACTTTGAAATCCTTAAAAGTGGCGTAAAAGCATCTTGTGTGTGTGAAGCTCTATGTATCTCTTTTGTTGTTGTAAAGCAAAAGCCAAAAATAAAGTAAGAAACAAACTATTCTTGTTTTAAGAAACATGAATAATACTAAAAAAAATTTGAGAGAGAGAGAGTATGACATTATAAATAAAAAAAGAGGTTTTTTTAGATTTTTTTTATATTTATGTAGTATGTCATATTATATAAAATTAGTCAATATAAAAATGACATATGTACAAATTAATTATTTTTAAATTTATTTAAAAAATAAAATAAAATATATTTATATTTAATAAAATATAAAAATTATATATGCTTAACACGTCAGTATAGTATGACATATTTATATAATATTATAGAATCTCCGTTAAAAAAAATTTATAACATTATCTAAAAAAAAGAAACGGATAAGAAAATTTTACTATTTTTTTTAAAACTTTTTACTTGCAGATAAATAACACTGCATTTATAATTAAAGGGATTCGAATCGGATTTTATCAACTTTCCAAAACTTGACGATTATGTTCTCCTCCGCTGCCAATATACCTTTTCTATAATATTGATGGGAATCTTTTGTTTAGAATCTTGACACGTGTTTTCGTAGAAATATATAGTTTCTTTTACGCTTTTGTCCCCATGGAAAAATCTTGAACTCTGTCTATTACCATGAAAACATTAAACAGATGATACTCATAGTGTTATACTATTATACGAGATTTTTTTAGATGTTTTGTGGTATGTTATATTATATAAGAATAATTAATGTATAAATGACATGTGTATAAATTAATTATTTTTAAATTTATTTTAAAAAATAAAATAAATTAATTTTATATCAAATAAAATATAAAAATTACATACACTTACATTAATATAGTATGACATACGCATATAATAAGATAGAATCTAAATAACTTGAGATTTTGCCAATTTACTTTTGTTGGTTCGCCACGGTTTTTTCCCTTTATATAGCAGATACCAAACGCAGAATCTGCCAGAACAACACTCATTACCAATAGCATTTATCAGAAAGCTCTTCAATTCTCCCTCTTTGCTTCCCTATTCCTATCTATTCACTGTCATTTCTCTCATTTTCCTTTCTCACAATCACTACTTTACTCTTTCTCTGTTTCTCTCATCCATGGCTTCCTCTTCTCCCATAGAAACCGACAACATTCAAGAGGGTACCTACCACTGGCCACCACTTTTGTGTTCTTCTTCTTCATTTTCTATCTGGGTTTTTTTTTTTTTATTAGTNTTTTTTTTTTCCTATTAGTTCCTTTCATTTTCACATTCAAGTTTCTGAATTTAATGTGTATCTGCGAAGCAGGAGCAATTGCTGAGAAACCAATCCCACTTGATGTAAACATTCTGCAGAAGCACGTTTCGTTCTTTGACAGGAACCAAGACGGCATCATTTACCCATGGGAGACTTACGAAGGTTTTCTTTCTCTCGTCATTTTTTTTTTTCTTACTAACCAAACAAGAATTAGATGGAAAAGAAAAGGGGAAAAATATTACTTAATTTGATGAGTTTAATTACTTTTTTTTTTTCTTATTAATGTGATTGACACTTAATTGCAGGATTTCGCGCAATCGGGTGTGGGATTGGAATGTCAATCGGTGCTTCTCTTTTCATCAATATGGGTCTCAGTCAGAAAACTCGCCCTGTAATTCTCTCTATCCTTTGTAATTGTGTGTTTTTTTGTTTTGTTTTTATATATATGAGTTTTTATTGTTTTTATTTAAATTTTGTCTTGTTATGATATTGAGTAAAAATCCTAGATTTATGCTATAGGAATATTTCCTAATATTAGAAAAAAAAATTAGGCCTAAAATGAAAGTCTCCTAAATAATGGAATTTAAGAGGAGGCNAGAAAAAAAAAAAAATTAGGCCTAAAATGAAAGTCTCCTAAATAATGGAATTTAAGAGGAGGCATATAGTGGAAAGTAAGGTATATGTACTATGTAGGCAATATGTGGTAACCATTTATTGTTCTCTCTTAATCATTTATTGTTCTCTCTTAATTAACACGTCATCAAGTAGGGATATTTTATTGGCTTGAAAAGCATAAAGGGAAATATACCTCCTGTTTTGGAATTTTGGAATTTTAGAGTCCTATTGGTACAATTGAAATTGAGAGGTAATTTTTATGTCCATAAATTTAGACTTAGATTATGTTATATAAGTATAATTTATGTATAACTAAGGCACTAGATATAATTTAATGGTGAAGGGTAAAGGTAATTTACATAAGGTGAAGAGTTTGAGCACCAATACTATCATATAAAAANTTGAGCACCAATATTATCATATAAAAAGAAAATGTTTATGTATAACTTGTGAATTTTGTTTGTGTATGAGTCACTATTCAAATTGAGGCAGTAAAAAATGGATTGGTAATTAAAAAACATGTGATCTTAATGGTTTTACGCTTAATTAGTGAAAAATATGAGATGATTGAAAATGAAATTTAGTACTTGTTATTTTTATTCTTTTCTCATTTTTCCTAGCTAGTTGTTTAGGAGAAAGTTTAGTAATAATTTTATATCTAATTATTTTATTCTAAAGGAATTAAGTTCTCTAATTGTGGAAAATTTCAAATTTAATCCCTTCTTCTTGAAACTATATTCAGTATGATTACGTCAATGAGATTGGTTCAGTTGGTAAGGATCGAAACACTTTACTTATAAAACTTAAGTTCTTATATAACTGCTTACATGTTTCCTTTGGTAGACAATTTACTGTAAGTACCATTATAAACTCTTGTTGAGACTTGTGACATGCCCTGACTTTAAAATAATGTAACTTTCTTTCATTCTAAACTTTTGTACGCTAAAAAAATATTTAGTATGATTACATAGAAGAATTAGCATGCACAAATAAAACTTTTAATTAATATCGTATTATATATAAAGTTTTTATACTCGAATTTCATTGAGTGAGTTATGAGAGGGATAGGTTATCCTTCTAAACCTCCAATAAATAAAAGAAAAATTAGAGTGATGAAATAATAATATCGCTTTTTTTTTTTTTTATGCTTGGTGACATAGTCGTCATAACTTTAAAAGGCAAGAAGTTTTCCGTAAAAGAAAAGGGGTAAGAAGTTAACTTCATGAAGTTTAGGTATATGCCTTTTTATAGGGTTGTAGATAATCAGGATTATCTAATGATATGAATGATAGGATTAACTACTTAATGTTTCTCTTTATTGACAAGTACGTCATGCTTGGGATCAAGATAGAGAGGAATTCAACTTGTTGTCGAAATTTGTTTACTTTATTATATTTCTAAAAGGAACCTCTCATGGGGTATCGTTAATATTTTAATAGTTGCATTTATGTCATTCAACTTTGTGTCCCTTCGGGACCTTTAATAAAAAAAAATTAATAATGTTTTTATCTATTATTCTATTAGGATCAAAGACATAAATAATATTAAAATTAGTTTTAATTTTATAAATATTACACTTTTCAAATTATTTTTACAAATACCATCATTTCTTTTTAATAATATCCGAAGTTGAAAAGATGAAGAAAGAATGTGGGTGATGCATTTGTGTAAATTGCGTCACCCTTTTGGTGATGTTATTTCAAAATTGAAGGTGATACCTTTTGTCTTTATGGTGATGTTATTTGACAAATGGCGTAATTAAGAATATGACACAATTTACACAATTGTATCACTCACATTCTCTCTCTTCCTATGAACTGTGCTGCAATTGTGCATATTACAGTACTTTATTGGTAGCATAATATACACAATTGCTTCCTGAAAATGATGATTCTGTTGGAAATAATTTTAAAAGTATAATATTTATGAAATTAAGATTTTTTTTTTTTATATTATATAAGTATTTGATCCCTTCTTCTGCTTCTCATAGTTTCTTATACTGTGATTTCCAATTAAATATATTTTGTAATTTTTTTTTTGTATTGTATACTTTATAAATTTAATTAGACACATTTAATATTTTTC
This sequence comes from Cercis canadensis, assembly GCA_003255065.1. NCBI lineage: Eukaryota > Viridiplantae > Streptophyta > Magnoliopsida > Fabales > Fabaceae > Cercis > Cercis canadensis. The sequence goes on from QAOA01004737.1 coordinate 11,578, forward strand.
TTGAGTCTACTAAAGCATAGGATTATTAGCTAGTATCTAAGTGAAATATCCTTCTTCTTTTTTGGTTGTTTGCCCCTTTTTAACTTCTGCTACATATAACAAATGTAATTCCTATGGTGTAGGGGAAATTTCCTTCTCCGCTTATACCAATTGAAGTTAAAAATATCCATAAAGCCAAACATGGGAGTGATTCAGGTGTCTATGATCATGAAGGAAGGTAAATATCATTCATGAATTAATATGCTATTTTCTGTTTATTCTCCTTCTCAATTTTACTTCTTTTGGAGAAAATTTACAGATGGAACATCATGAAGAATCTAACCTTTTGAGTTATTTCCATGATGTCATATTGATATGCTATATACATTGTTTCTATTATTTGGTAGAAATATTTTTAATTGCCAACCAGACTCTATAATAATTGAAATTATTTCAGAGCATTTTATCTGGATAAGTTGCTTTCATTGGAAGAATTTCCTTTCATGTGATTGTTGAAACTTGTTTTCTATTTATTGGAAGAAAGGGAGGTTGGGTGGACCTAGCTTTCTGACTAATTGGGTCTTTGTCAATTTTGATTACGGCATTTAGGATCTGTTTGGATGAGTTTATTATTTCTCCAAAGAGCTAAAAAAAATGGGAATTCTATGATATCACATGGATATGTTATATCACATTGACGTGTCAAGTATATATAATTTTTATATTTTATTAGATATAAAATATAATTTATCTTATTTTCTCAGACAAACTTAAAAACAGTTGATTTGTACATATGTCATTCACATATTGGCTATTCAAGTTTTACTTGTTTGGATAAGTTCATAGAAATAGCTTATCATTCCAAATAAGTAATTTTCAGCTTTTAAAAAATAAACCAAATCCTGCTTGTCTAATATGCTGTATAGTATAAGCTCTTATGATCAAGCTAGTTCAAACTTTGTGCAAGCATTAAGATAAAACTCATTTATCTGATAAGTACTTATTAATTTCAACAGATCATCCAAACAGGGCTAACATCTGATATTGCTAGTGCAACCTATTGCCAAGTGCAATGTCTTCTTTGACCTTGGATGTTGTTTATAAGTTCACAACTTTCAAATGTTAAATATTACAAAATGTTTTAACCAGATTAAACTTATGTTAACTCCTACCATGCCTTACTAATAAAGCCAATCCAAAAATTGAGTGTTTGATGAAAGAATGTGAAAAAAATTATTTAATGGAATGCCAACCTTCTTCCATGACAAATGTGCTAAATGGCCAGTTCTTGCTTGATCTGCTGCATAATTGGTAACTCTTCAGCAACTGATTCAATCTAATACAATTTATGAGAAACTTTGCAGGTTTGTTCCTACAAAATTTGAAGAAATTTTCAAAAAGCACGCGCGAACTCATTCAGATTCTTTAACATCTGATGAATTAAAGGAGATGCTGAAGGCAAATAGAGAACCTAAGGATTTCAAAGGATGGTATGTTGGCGATATCTTATACTAATCCCTATATATACCTAAATGAAAGCATTTTATCTGTGAGTAAGATTATCGACAACCATTGTACTTGCTCTCTTCCTTCTATTGTTTTTTCTATTTTTCTTATTTTTCTTCACGGGTTTGATTTCTCTATTTAACTAATTGTCCGTGCATGACATGAATTTGCAACTAGTTAAATTGTATTGATTAATTTTCATTATTTTCTGGTAAACATTTAGATTCTGAATTACTACTACCATTTGATGCACAGGATTGCAGCCTATTCAGAATGGAAGATCCTTTATGGGCTTTGCAAAGACAAGAAAGGTTTACTGCGCAAAAACATAGTCCGAGCAGTTTATGATGGAAGTCTATTTGAAAAGATGGAAAAGGATCACTTAGCAGAGAAAAAGAAGAAGTAACTCAACAATCATTCGGCAATAAGAGAATTTCTTAGTGAAAAGGAAAAAGTAATTGATGTAAATGAAGATAAAAAGCAGCACAAACAAGTGTAACTTATGTTGTTGTTGTTGTTTTTTTTTTTTTTTTTCCTAATGATTTTATATGTGATGCAATGAAGTTTAGTAGTCCTTGGGATGGAAATGGATGATTGTGGATTTTATAGGAATGGATTCTTATTTCGGTCTTGACTTCATTCATTGTTTATGAAAGGCTTAGATGAATTTTTTTTTTTTTTTGAGTTAAACACATTTTTTGTCATTTAATTATTTTTCAAATTGATCATTTAAAGGATTGATTTGACGGACAGAGTGAGATTATTTGAGGACTAAAGTAACACAAAAAATAAATCAAGAACTAAAGTAACATTTGATAAATAATTCAAAAAATGTATTTAACTTTTTTTTTTCTTACTTCTCTCCTTTATGGCAAAAAGATTAGGCTTTGGATTTAGTCTCTCTGCATGGTGTGGTTTGATAATTAATGTTAGAGAAAAAGCTTTTCTTCTTTTGTTTTTTCACATAATATATACAACGCTCTCCTCTACTTTTAGAACCTACAGAGACTTTTCTTAAACTTTGAAAACATGCTACAACAATTAGAAGTTAAATTTTTGCAGTTACATTCTAGCAGCAATTATAAAACAATTTTAAGAAGTGCTACATAATTGATAACTCTTCAGCAAGTAATTCATGAAGATAAAAAGCAAAGAAAATGAGGGTAACTAATTATGTTGGGGTGTTTCTTTTATAAAGGATTTATGATGGAGTGAAGTACTGAAGTCTAGTGGTTATTGGGGTGGAAATGGATGATGATCGTGGATTTAATAGAAATGGATTTTTATAATGTTAATAGAAATGGTTATGAAAGGGTTAGGTGAATTCTTGTTTATTCTTTCTAGATCCATCCATAAGANTCTAAGGATTGAGCTCTTGGTACTTCATGAAAGAGATATCGAGTTTAAATCCCATTAGATCCGTGGGTTCAGGGGGTGAGTGAGATTTTGAGAAGAGATAAACTATCTCTGTTGTGCAGTCTCTAGTAGACGAAAAAAAAAAAAAAAAACAAATAGTCTTCTCTATATCCAATCTCTGTTCATGGTGTGGTTTTTGATTATTAATGTTATTATACCTATGTGATATATATGAGGTTGTTTTTAAAACTTGAGCAAACAATTTAAGCATGTCATCTGCAACCAGTAAAGCATATTTCTATTTATTTATTCAATTTATTTATTTTTTAACCAAAGATAAGATATATTACACTACAGATTCATATATTTATATACACTAAAAAAAACACTAGTCAGAAATATAGAACAAAAAATTGTATTAAGGGACAATCTACATTAATAGTATGCATCAATTTTTTTTTCTTGCTATTTTGACTACAAAGGAAGCACTGAGTTTAGAACTTATTGAGCTCTTAGTAATTTTATAACCTTAAAAAGTTGTACATATTCAGTTACACATATTAGCACGATAGTGTATTTTTTTTTTTCTTTGAACATAGAATCCATCTCATTTGAAACCTTCTAATAAAGGGTATGTTAACAAAACTTTATGTTATACAAGCAAAGGCCAACGGAAATTAGTTCAATTAGTAAGAATCGAATATTATTTTGCTTGTAAAGCTTAGATTTGAATCTTATTAGGCAATTTATAATTATAAACTTTTGTTGAGGCTTATAGCATGCTCTGATATTGAAATGTGGTAATCTGCCCTCATCATAAATTTTAATGTACCAAAAAAGAATGTTATTCAAACAAAGTCATTGAATGTAGTAGCAAATTTATGCCCTATAAACATAATTAAGTAATGATCTTGAGTATCACCAAAGAATGGTATTTCCAGCACATTTGTACTAACTAGCGTATATGTTAACAAAACTTTATGATATTCAATCAAAATCATTGGATAGTAGAAGCAAATTTATGCCCGATAAATATAATTAAGTAATGGTCTTGATTACCACTAAAGAATGGGATTTCCAGCACGTTTGTACTAACTAGCCCGAGAGATATTTTTTGATGGACTTATAATCTATAGAAGTTCTTTAAATTGAGCTAATCCTGTTCTTTGCATATTGCCATGGATCCCTCTATACGAATGAGTTTTCCTAACTAAGAGTCAACCTTCTAAGTTTTTTTTTTTTTTTGTGGAATCTCTTCTCTCTGTTTCACTTTTCTTAGAATCTTATGAAAAGATTTCTACTTCAAGTGAAATGGGGCACAAAAAAATCATAACTACCGTACGGTTCTTGTTTTCTGAGTTGGCAGATTCTAGCATATCGCTTCACATTTGAAAAAATGATATGTTTTTTTCTTTTTTCTTGCCGCAAAATATGTAACGAAAAAAATTATTATTCATATTTATATTTTGTTATATGTATAGTTTCAGTAGAATATGTAAATTATATAATACTCTTTGCATTAATATTTGGGCATATTAGCAAAGAGCTCTAGCTCAATAGAATGAGTGTTCCTAATCATAAAATTGGCATCTCCATCATCTTTCTTGATTCGAGTTCTCTTAATTGCAAATACAATCTTTATTTACCCACTAAAAAAAAAAATTGTTTTGCAAAACTATATCCTTTGCTAAAATTGGTATATAATGGAATATTATTTGAAATATAATATAGAGAAAGATTCATTCCTTTAAGAAGGGTTTGGCCAAATATACAAGAGTCAAAATACATTTTTCGTCATTGAATTATTTTTTAAATATTACTTTAATTCTTGATTTATTTTGGTGTCACTGTTTTCCTCAAATAATCATATTATTTGTTAAATCAGTCATTTGTAACATTAAAAATAATCACTTAAATGACTAATTTGACAGACAGAAATTTTTTTTAAAGACTAAAGTAACCATAAATAAATCAATGATTAAAGTGATATTTAAAAAATAATGTAGGGACGAAAATGGTATTTAACTCAATATAATAAGGGTTTTTTTGTTACCAAAACTAACAAAAGGTTCATTCCTTTAGGAACACAATAAACCAGATGAATACTGTTCACATATTATAGACAGATTCAACGATTACGTTTCACCTCCATATATGGAGGATAGCCGGTGGAACAATCTTGTTCTTTCCCTTACGTTACGTTTTCCCGACTTATATGGCAAAATGATCCATCAAATCAAAATCAAGGACAATAGCATTTATCACCATTATAAATATCATAAGCCATAGCTTAATTCAGAAAGCTCTTCCCTCTCTTTCTGCTTCCCTGTTAATTGCTCTTGGTTCAACATTCTCTCTTTTTTCTCTCTCTATATTCTACTCCCCTATCTCTCACTAATTATCCATGGCTTCCTCTTCTTCCTTAGAAAACAGTAAGGGAAAAGGTACTTCATATTCACTCTCTTTGTGTTTTCTTCTTCGTTTCTGGTTTTTCTAGAAATACTAAGTTTCTGCAACAAAATTGCCCTAATAATCATTTTAGAGGTAATAGTTTACTGTCATTTCCAATATTAAGTTTCTGAACTAATGCATATGTGTATGCAGGAGCGGTTGCTGAGGTTAAACCTATCCCACTTGATCAAAACGTTCTTCAAAAGCACGCTGCGTTCTTTGACAAGAATAGAGACGGCGTCGTTTACCCATGGGAAACTTATCATGGTCCTCACTGCTTTTCCTCTTTATTAATCTTTTTTGGGTCATTATTTACTTTTTTTTTAGTAAAATCAAGGTTTAATTGTAATTTTGATTATTTTATTTTAACAATTTAAATTTTTGGTGTCTCTTGTTTAAAAATGAACAATTTAATCTCTCTATATTTTTGAAATATGCAATTTTAATCATTTTATCTTTAAGTTAAAATTTCTCGGATCTATTTTAAAGTGTAAAAATTTTTAATTTATAATTTCACCATTTAGATTAAAGAGTTACATATTGTAAATCTCCCTACAAAATTTCAGCTCAGTAGGACACAATTCAAAATATCAAAACTAAAATTTTTTCATCTAATCGGAGATCTATATTTATTCATCATTAAATTGAACAGAAATTTTGTGGAGAGATTTACAAGACATAACTCTTCAATCTGAACATAAATTAGAAAACTTTATACTTTAAAATAAACTTAAAATATTTTGATTTAAAGACGAAAGACGAAAATGAAACTAAAAGGAAATAAAGTGATAAAAAGGTTTCTATTTTTTTTTATGTTTGCAGGTTTACGTGAAATTGGATGTGATATATTCACGTCCACCGCAGGTGCTATTTTCATCAATTTGGGCCTCACTCGAACTACCCGCCCTGTACTTCTCTCTTTTCCTACACCTCTTACTATAATTGTCCCTTTCATATCTTTTGTGTTTAATATTATTATAATTTATAAAGTGTGGATGGATAAAATAATGAAAATATTGAGCTACGGTCATAATTGGAATGTTGTGTGACTTTTTAACAGTTGTTGTGCTAGAAGTTTTGACAAATACATATGTAGACACGAAGTGTCTTTTTCTTATCTTAGTAATAGCTATTGAATGAGTGCCAATTCAATATTTTTTGTGTGAATTGTCAATGATGGTGATTTTTTTTGTTTTTTTGAGGGAGTGGATTCTTTTAATTAGTGGTAATTTTTTATTTTTTATTACATGATAATATAAAGATTTAAATCTCTAAAATCTTATATTACTACTTAAACCCTTAAGTATATATAGTAGCTTAATTTTTAGTGATAATTTCCAAATTCAAATAACTTATCCTTAAAACTACATTAATATAATTAATAAAGATATAGGGAAAAGGAAAATATTTTATTTGAATTATTTTACAAAAGTTATATTATACTTTATTGAGTTTCCTAGTTTTCAAACGATCCAAGGCACTTTACTTGCAAGTGTTTTTCTTTTCTTGAGTCTTTACTTTGAAGCTAAAACAACAGATAAGAAATAAAAGAATTATAGGAAAGGTCAAATATAGGCACACGTTATAGTAATTATTATTAAATTATGCAACTGATAAAAAGAACCTCCACAATTATAAGATTATTCAATTATATAAATATACTCGTGAATTAATTTGACATATGATTTAGTCCCAAATGTGGTTGAAGTTTAAGTTTAATTGTAATTTTGGTCCTATTATTTTACTAACTTAGTTTTTTTGGTCTCTCTTGTTTAAAAGTGAACAATTTAGTCATTCTACATTTATAAAATGTATAATTTTAGTCATTTTATCTTTAAGTCAGAAAATTTTAGGTCTATTTCAAGGTGTAAATTTATTCTATTTATAATCTCACCGTTCGGATTGAAGAGCTATATCTTATTAACCTCCACATAAAATTTCAGTTCGATTTAAGCGTGAATGAATTTAAATATTTAGTTAGATGAAAACTTTTAGTTTTGGTATTTTGGGATGAGTTTCACCGTTGGATCAAGATGAAATTTTATACGGAGATTCGCAAAATATAACTCTTCAATTTGAATTGTGAATCGGAAAAATTTACAACTTAAAATATATTTGAGAAATTTTGGCTCAAAGATAAAAGAACAAAAATTGCATATTTTATGAATATAGAGTGACTAAATTATTTATTTTTAAACAAGAGGAACCAAAAAATTTAAATTGTTAAAATAGGATGACCAAAATTACAATTAAACCTAAAATTTATCATGTTCTTTGTTTGCGTTAAAACATTATATCAATTTCTTTGGTTGAAAAAGAAGTAATTAACATAGGGAGGACATCTGCTCATTTGTTTATTCATTCATACAGCGACTGACAGCTGAGAATGAAGACAATAACCTTCTTCATTTCCTTGTCCATGAAATTTAAAAATCATAGAAATTTTGAATTTTCTGACACCTTAAGTGTTTTATTTGTCATTAAATACATGAAGTTAAATTTTTTAGTTGAAAATATAAAAAATAGGAATTCAAATTTAGGACTTCAACTTTTTTGAGAAATCTCTAAACAAAATATTTAGAGAAAAAATATACGCTAATTTTATTTTATTTTCACAACAGCATGAAATTCTAACCCAAAATGTCTTATAACCCAATTTCTCACAAGTAGATTATACCTAATAACTTAGATATATGTCAACTTGAGATCTGAGTGTGAGAAATATGACAATAAAAAAATAATTCAAGATTAAGTAGCAAACCGTGTTTAGAATTGATATATATGTAGAGCCATGTTTAGTAACAAAAAAATATTTGATGTTTTACTATAAACTTGTTTTGAATATATATATATAACTTAATACTTGTAGCTATTTTAAATTCTCTGTTATTTCTTTGGAATTAATCAAGGGTGGAGATTGGGTACAATCTGCTGATTTTTTTTTTTAACAACAATGAATTTGTTTTTGGTATACTTGATAGCAATTTGTTTTCTCTGCTACCTCAAAGTCTCAAACCACTATCATTTATGAGTTTCCATGGTGTAATGTAGGGAAAGTTTCCTTCTCCCCTCCTACCCATTGAAATTAAAAACATCCAATTGGGCAAACATGGGAGTGACAGCGGTGTCTATGATAAGGAAGGAAGGTATATGCCATTTCCTCTTTGTTTTTCTCCTTAATTAATTAGGTTTACTTCTCATAAAGAAATCAAATAACCTAATGAACAATTTAATGAGACATTGGGAAATTAGTATTAATTTTCACAGAGATATAAGAATTACTTCATTATAAAATTTCCAGAATTGTTGTTATTTTATCATATTTGCTTCACAACATTTTGGACAAATTTTGCAGGTTTGTTCCTTCGAAATTCGAAGAAATTTTCAGCAAGCATGCAAAAACACATCCAAATGCTTTAACTTCAGATGAACTGCAGGAGATGCTAAAGTCGAATAGACAGCCTAATGATTTGATAGGATGGTAGGTTTATGATATATATATATATTGATTTTTTTTATGAAATATTTATTATTTTCTTGGTAAAAATGAATTTGAATCATAATCACTATATATACTTAAAAAAAGTCATTTCTTTACGAGTAAAAGTTATCTATAATTATTGTAGTCGTTCTCTCTCTTTTACTGTTTTTTTTCACGAGTTTAATTTCTCTATTTAACTAATTGTCTATGCGTGTATGACACGGGCTTGCAACTAGTTATAATTAATATGTGTACCATTTGATGCACAGGATTGGTAGCTCGGCAGAATGGAATCTGCTATATAAGGTTGGCAAAGACAAGAATGGTTTACTGCAAAAAGAAACTGTTCGAGGTGTTTATGATGGAAGTCTGTTTGAAAGGTTGCAAGCAGAGAGAAAGAAATAGAGATTCAACCTTCATTTGATGATAATTGGTATTTCGAATAAAGATTTGATATTTCGAATTCATGCTACCTTAAACATGTCAAGATTGCTATGTACATTCCATCAAAAAAAAAAATTGTTTTGTACATTTGTAATTGATGTAAACAAAGACAAATAGTTGTACTTGAAATAAATCAGTATTGTTTTATGTTGGGATGTATTTCATTAATATTTAGCGATGTGATTCTTATATTTTTATCCGTCTTCACTTCATTGTAATTTATGTCAAAAGATATTATTATTATATTTCATTAATATTTGGTGATTTTTTTTATGTTGGAAATAGAATATTTATATTACAATGTAATAATACTACTATAATAACACCATAACTACCAATAATAAACACACTAAGATTCGGATCCTGAAAACCTCTTTAATTGATCTATATTTTCATTAATATTTAGTTATTGCAGTATAATGTTTTACCCTTTCTTAATTCTTGATAATATAATCTTATGCACTGAAAAAAATTAAGGTTCACAAGAATTAGGAAAACAAGATATTATATTTTTCTATAAAATAAAACTAAAAAGAAAAGTCCACAGCTTTCCTTGAGGTTTTGAAATACAACAAAATATCTCTCAACATCGGATAAAAGTAATGTTGCCATTTTTAGACAAAATGACTAAAAAAATACAGTTTTGCAAAGTTTTTACGTAGATAGGGTAGTTTTAAAACTTTTTACCTATTTAGGGCAGTTTTGATTAAATTATTGTTAGGCACATAGAGAAAAATGTCATGTTACTTTGTAAGTAGCGTGACTAATCTTGTTCGCGTCCCCTAAATAAAATAATGAAAAGTGAAACATTTGTGTAAAAAGTTTGTACAGTGCTTCATTTTGATAAATAGTTTTCCAAACTGTATTTTGTTAGTCAATTTTCCCCATAATTTTTTTTTTCAAAAGTAATGTTGCCATTTTTACTTAAGATTATAATTTTCACCCTCACGTCTAACAAAGAATCAATATCATTATATTCGAATTTAAAGTCATAGTTAAAAGTATTAAAAAAAAAAAAAAGGCAAACCATTGAANTGTCGATCACATTTTTTTTTTTTGTCAAGATGCGGATCATAGTTGACATGCATAAATCTACAACTAAAAATATTGAATCTGCAATCATCAAATATTAACAAAATGAAAGTCAATATGACATGACCTATTTTGAAAGAGTTTACAAACAATTCGTGAGTTCTGGGCTGGACTATTATAGAAATTATCCAATTTAGGTTAGCCCATAACTCAATAATCAGTATGTATTGTACTTCAGAGAGCTGATTGGGCCTTAGGGTTTTCGGGCCTAGACCATTTTGCTATTTGGAACTACTTATGCTTTTTAGATGGAAAACCCTCACCTTATATATATTCTCTTTGAACATTCAGAAGAGAAAAAGAGATAGTGATAATTCAGCCTTCATTTGAGAATAATTGGAAAATCGTCCAAATGAAATTTTTTCATTTCGAACAAATTCCTGCTTATATATATTCTTCAAAATCGTTATGTTCATTTGTAATTGTAGATACATATCTTGAACCCAAATTTAAAGGCTCATTACACCAAATGCCCAAACAAAACCTACCATTAGCATATCACCATCATATCCCTCAACACCCCTATAAATAACCCTTCCGTTACAAGTATAAGACTTTGGACTCATCTCTTATTTATGACTTTTTTTAGTTCGGTTCGACTTAACTTAATCTTCGGAGCTCGAAAATCAGAGTCCAGCCCCTTAGTTCTTTTCACTTGTGCAATTTAGTTTGATCTCATCCGACATCCGAGATCCACCCGACCTTGAGTTCAACTCAAGCAAACAACAATTCAAGAAGAGGTACAAAAGCTGCTCAACGTTGACTTCATCAGAGTTATCATATGCGACCTGACTATCAAATATAGTCATAGTGAAGAAAGCAAATGGCAAGTGGGTTTTTTCGACCTCAACAAGGCATGCTCAAAGGACCCATACCCCCTCCCGAGTATTGACAAACTCGTAGATGAAACATCTGGGTACAAGCTCTTAAGCTTCATGGATGCATACTCAGGGTACAACCAAATTAGGATGCACCTCGATGACGAGGAGAAAACAACTTTTATCATTAAGAAAGCAATTTATTGCTATAAAGTGATGCCCTTTGGCCTGAAGAACATTGGAGCTACCTATCAAAGACTAGTAGACAAAGGGCTAAAAAATCAAATAGGGAGAAATGTCGAGGTATACGTCGACGACATGTTGGTGAAGTTGTGTTCCGACCTAGAGCACATTGCCGATTTGGAGGAGACGTTCGCCGAGCTCATAAAGCATAACATGCACCTAAACCCTTCCAAATGTGCATTCGGGATGGAGGTCAGTAAATTCCTCATCTTCATGTTGACAAATTGAGGGATTAAGGCCAACCTGGACTAATGCCAGGCTATTATCAAAATGGAGCCACAAAAAACCATCAGGGAGGTGCAGAGGCTAATTACCAGAAGAATTGTCGCCCTCTCCAGATTCATGTTGAGGTTGATAGACTGAGCTTTGCCATTCTTCAAAACCCTCAAGCAGATCAGAAATTTTCAATGGACCGAAGAATGTCAAAAAGCTTTCGATCAATTAAAGCAATACTTGGCCTCTCCACACATTCACTCTTATTCTTTTCATATTTGTTGACTCCAGTACTTGGAATGAGTTGGTAATTTATGTTAGGAAATATGAATCTTATATTTATATTTGTCTTCTTTTCATTGTTTATGGTGGATATGTTATTTAAGGGTCATTTCACAATGTATCATTTTTACACAAAATAGCTTGAAGCAAACCATGGAAATAAAAAGCCAAGGCAGCAAATAGTGATTTGAGAAGTGTCAATAATCGATTCAACCAAAAATCTTAAGTTGTTAGATGAAAACTTAAGAATAGTTTTATATCTAACACACCCATGCACACGAAAATCCTTTGGCTTGAAACGTGGACAAAACACATACCCACTTATATTTTGAGCTTAAATTTCAATTTAATTAAAAAAGTAAATTAAAGCAGAAGGATTCGATTTCCTGACTATTTAGTCAAAGAGGCTTTGATATCATGTTAATAATTGATTCAACCCAAAAATTTAAACTATTAAATAAAGGCCATAAATAATTTTATATCTAACAAGAATAACCTTTTTACTTCCTAGGGAGAGAAGACTATCTTTCCATCTTTGCAATTTGTTATCAATTTCTTAACATTCTCAACATTAATTACTTCATAATGGTTCAACAGAGATAAGACATTCTTTCATTGATTAAAAGAAGCTTTGCAGAAAAGAATAAAATCATCTGCAAAAAGTAAATAGGAAAGCAACCTACTCTTGTCAAAAGTTGGCTGCGTGTAGGATCAGGACATCACTTAAATCATCAAGACCACATGATAACTAGATGATACCAACATGCTGTGACAATCTTTTTTGTTATCCCAAACGTTATGTTTTCCCACTTTATATAGCATTAATCAAACCCAAAATCAGTCACAACATAATTCATTAGCCATAGCCTAATGGAGAAAGCTCGTCATCCTCGCTGCTTTCCTATTCCTTTTGATTCAGCATCCTCTCTTTTTCCTTTCTATCTATTTCTCTCCCTTACTACCCTGCTGATCACATCCATGGCATCCTCTTCTTTCTTATGGAACAATAACCAAGAGGATATTTGATATTATTTACTATCTTTGTATTAAAAGTTTCCTATCTTTCTTTGGCTTGTAGTTTCTTTCATTTCTCCTTTGAAGATTCTGAACTAGTGCATATACATGCAGGAGCAGTTGTTGGGAAACGCATACCATTTTTTCCAAATATCCTGCAAAAGCATGTTTCATTCTTTGAAAAGAATCAAGATGGAGTCATTTACCCATTGGAGACTTATCAAGGTCCTCTATGCTTTTCCATTTGCATGTTTTTCTTTTTTCTGCCATATCATTTTATCTTTTTTAAGTAAAAAAATTAAATTAAAACAATAAGAATATGAAGTTTCTTAGATACTTTTAATATTTATGTGGTATGTCATGCCATATGAAAATAGTTAATGTGTGAATGATAAGTGTACAAGTTAATTATTTTTAAATTTGTTTGAGAAAATAAGATAAATTATATTTTATATCTAATAAAATATAAAAATTATGTATATTTACCACACCAGTGTAACATGACATACCCATATGATATCATAGAATCTTCGATAAGAATAAGGCTTGTTATTTATGGAATACTCACAATTAATGAATGATTACAGGCTACACTGCGATCGGTTGCGATAACTTGTTGTCCACCCTAACTGCTAGTTTCACCCATTTGGCGTTCAGCCAGAAAAGTCGTCCAATATTTCTCTCCCTAACTTTAAAAATTTTATTTTTTCCAATCCTTTAAATTCATATATTTTTTGGTCATTATTAAATTCATATCAATTATAAATTAAACCTAAAGGAATTAGGAAAAAAATAATTAACTTATATGTGGTTAACATGGTGTATGGTAGGGAAAGCTTCCTTCTCCACTTCTACCGATTGAAATTGAAAACATCCATTTGAGCAAATATGAGAGTGACACGGGTGTTTTTGATAATGAAGGAAGGTATGTATATATAATGCCATTTCCTCTTTGATATTCTGAATTATCTTTGACTCCTTTCAAAGAAATATAACCTTATAAACAATTCAATGATATATTGATATACTTACATTGATATGTAAATATTGAATACCTGAAATTCAATATGCATCATTTTTTTTTATTATGATCACTAAATTCTAACATTCAAAATACCAGAGTATCTTACATACCCATGTAAAAAATCCAGTGCAACAAATGCCTCCTAAATTCTTTCGACTCATTTGTTTTTACTTCTTTGATATTGGCTTCATTATGCTTTAAATTTTGTTTAGGTTTGTTCCTTTAAAATTTGAAGAGATTTTCATCAAGTATGCGCATACGTATCCAAATGCTTTAACATCTGATGAATTGAAGGAGATGATAAAAGCGAATAAAAAGCCTCAAGATTTCAGAGGATGGTAGGCTAATCAGATATATATCTTACATCTAGTTACATTTAATTTAGTCCATATATATTTTATTATTATTTTTGTTTGAATCTTAAATATAATATCAATATACCATTTAATGCACAGGATTATAAGCGAATCAGAATGGTATTTCCTATATACGGTTGCCAAAGACAAGAATGGTTTACTGCAAAAAGAAACGATTAGAAGTGTTTACGATGGAAGTCTGTTTGAAAGGTTGGAGAGGGAACACTCAGCAAAGAAAAAGAAACAGTGATCAATGATCATCTTTCATTTGAGAATAATTGAAAAAGAAAAATGTTCTTATATACAGTGATCAAAATTGTTATGCATGTACATAAAGATAAAATAGTGAATAACCAAAACAAATAAGGGTACTTTATGTTGGGATATACTTCTTTTATGTTTTGGATTGCAGTACTTTTAACAAATTAACTTTGTAATTTATGTTATAAGATCGATGTGATTCTTATAAGGGTCTTGTTAATATCTGCCCTTAGATTATATTCTTAGACCACAGGTTGAAGAGTCTTTTTTTTTTTTTTTTTTTTTTTTTTTTTTTTTTTTTTTTTTTTTTTTTTTTTTTTTTTTTTTTTTTTTGTTTTTTTTTTTTTTTTTGGTTTTTTGTTGTTTTTTTTTTTTTTTTTTTTTAGTATTTTTGGCTGGGGTTTTGGGTTTAAACACGAGACTCATAAGTTGAGGATCGATAATTTTAATACCATTTGGCTACAAGCCGTTTGGTTTAAAGAGTATTTAATATCTTTAAAGATTACTCAAAATAGCGTTTAATGAATTTTATACTTGATGACAATTATTCTTTAAGTTCTAATAGAAAAGACAAAGAAGTTTTAAGGATAAGTGCTTTTCAAGGAACTACCCGTAAGCCGTAACACATCGTAAAATTATCAAAATAGCCCTTGATATTACATGGTTATTATGTTTATATATGTGATTATTATTTTAAAATATATATTATTTTGTTTAGTATATAATTATTATGTTTAAATATAAATTGAATAACTATATATACAAATGAAATAACTACATAGTGTCAATGGATATTTTCATAATTTCATATGAGGTGACAGATACCTGCATGAAAAGCAAGCATGCGCCTTTAGAACTTCTTTATCCTTTCTCTCTGGCATCGGAACTTGAGAATGATTATCTCTTTATTATCTTACTTATTATATTAACTCTATTCTTTTTGAAAGACAGAAGTTTCCTTCAGAAGCAAAAAAACATGTCCAACTCTTTAATAGATGAGGCTACATGCTAGCTATTGGCACTAGTTCCCATTTATCTATTCACACTCACTCAATTTTAGAAGTTTCAAATAAACATAAATGCCCCTACCACCATCGTGTATACTACGTACTCATAATCTGTTGAATCATTTCTTGCCATAGTCATTGACTGCCATGGCTTTCTGTGCAACCATGGACATGATCTTCGTCTTGCTGGAAATTTTGTTGATTGGGTACAGCTGGTGCTTAACGCAGAAGAACTAAAGTGAACAAAACAATAAGAAAAAGATGACTCCAGAAACATCACCGAATATCTTAATTTTACTTTGTGCAATCAATGGCAATTTACCGTATGTATAAAAAAAATCCAATATGGAAAGAAGATAAGAGACATGTCATTCTTCTTTCTCCTTTTTTTCATTTTGACAGACCAAACAAACTCCCTTTTATAATCATGCCAGCAAATAAATTCAAGTCACATCAGGTTATTCAAATCCTGCTAATGTTAGTAAGTAAATTCAAGTTGCATCTCTCACTTGGATACAATATTCAAGGTAGACGCTCTAACCAGCAACATGCAGTATGGGCGCTGCAATTATTTATTTTATGTTCCCAATTCATTTAGTTTATGCTTATAGCCATAACCATGAGGTAGGCCTCCCAAAGAGACCAGACAGAGATTCAATCAACACCAAAATTGGATAATGGCATTGGTTGCATTCAAATTTCATATCATGGAAAAAGCCTTATCTAAAGGGCAAAATGAGATTGGCCATTTGGTCGGGAGTTGAGACAAAAAGCCCTAATGCAGAGTTGTAGTGTTGTATTCTAATGATGGCACATCAAATTGTAATGACAAAAATCCTCATAACTTCGCATGTAATAGAATAGTGTAAACAAACAAATTATATTATATAAGAGAGAAGAAGGCAAAGAGAACCTTAATTATTGAAGGTGAAGGTGACCTTCCTTCCCTCTTGCCATGGTCTTTCCTTTTCTTTTTCATTGATGGAACACCTAGTGCTGGCTCCTCCACATCAACCACGTGAGAGAAAGAGAAAAACTTTATAAGTAAGTTGCATGTTACTTGTTTTGAAGAGTGAAATTAATAGTCAATCATAGAGAAATAAATGCCTGTTTCATTTATCTTTTTTTCTTCCCCGGAATTTGGTAGAGAAGAGAGGTAGAAAAGAAGAAATATAAACAATATGGGGAACTTGTTTGATACGTAGACATCTATCATTAAGAATGCATGTTTTATTGTTTTTTCCTTTCCTGAAATTTACACTCAATCATGGGGGAAATGCATGTTATTGCCAGTTTGGAAGTAATTTTTGTTTTCTGTTTCCAAAACTTATTTTCGGAAGTATTTTTAAGAATTTTAAAAACATAAGATAAAAAAAAAAATGTTTGGTTGAAATTACTTTAAAAACAATGTTAAAAAAACAAAATCTTGTTTGGATGCATATCCAAATTCTCTTTGCACAGTATCACAGATTCTGTCCCCCACCTCCATCCCCGCCTCGCAACCCAAATCTCACACCCCTTCCCCACCCCACACCCCCGTGGGGTGGGGTGGGATTTGGCTCCGTGAGAAATGGCTCATCCCTCCCCCACCAGCCCCGTCCTGCCCCGCCCCATTGTATTTGTAGTATAGAAAAATAAACTCAAATTTTTATTTAAATTATATGTATTTATATGTAAATTTTGATGTATATGATGTATTTATTTATGAAATTTAATGTTATATATATATATATATATATATATATATATATATATATATATATATCATGTATGAAGTTTTATGCATATATACAGCGGGCCAAGCTTGCCAAAATATTTTAAAAGAAAACCTGACCCTGTTGTATTTTAAAAGGGGTCCCCTTCTGGGGTAGGGCAAGGCGAAAATAAGTATTCAATTAAATTAATTTTTTTGTTCTTTTTTTTTTTTAGAAACAGAAAATAGTTTCTGAAAACAGAAACCAAAGAGTCCCTTAATTTCTTTTTTATTTCTCAGGATTCGGAAGGAGAAACAAAAAAGAATTTATTTTGAGAGGCAACTTTCATAAAGAGTGATAATGTGTACATAAATTTTCTTCCACATAATTTTGTAAACTATAACATATTCTAACTATAAATGATTCCACTAATTAAAATTTTGTCTACATATCCTACTCAGATTTTACCTTATAGTTCAATACATCATTATTATTTTGTAAAATGACTTGACCTACGTAAACAATTATGGCGGACTAGTCTGATACATAGACATCAATCAATTTCTTCCTTTTTGTACATCGAACATTATTATGTAAGACAGTATAAGAGCAGTACGTAAACAACAATTTGAATCACAAAAATGAAAGGAGAAGAAAGAATAGAGGATATATAAACAAAGATGGTGCTTGTTAAGTTACCTTCATTTTATTAAAAAAATAAAATTTGACATGTTTTTTTATATTGTGTTATCTTTATATTTTATAAGAAACTGTGTGTCTTTGAACATGCTAAATGACTCAATTTTTCGATATCTTCGCAATGATATCAAAATCACAATGTAACTCTCATTAAATTCTATGTATAAGTAAGAAATAGCATAAGAGAGCAGAATAAAATGAATGTAGTTTAACCTTCACCAACAAAGATACATTGGCCTTTTGGCCTACGTCCATGAGTAGAGTACAGATATTTTACTATACGACAATTAACAGTAGTTGAATGTTGAATAGTTCACTCGAAATTCAAGCCCCACTCAACAAACGTAATAAATTGAAGAAGATATGTGTGATGTATTTGAAGAGTTGTATTTTAGTCTTTTCTTATTCTTATTGATAGTAATATACAACTTCCCCATAATTAGAACAGTTCAATTATGGGGAACTTGTTTGTTACGTAGACATCAATCAGTTTCATGTATGCTTTGCAAATCCAACATTGTTGCGCGTGAATCCAATAACCAATAGTTTAACATGGTTTGATGATTTGATCTATGTCCACACAAAGGAGCAAGAAGAGGTTTGCTATCAATGACAATAAACAAACGTTGAAATGTTGAAACGTGTCATAGAGCAAGGCCCAAAAATTTATATAGCCCCACTCAACAAACAATATAAAAATTGCATCCTCTTGATTGAAGTGGACAATTGATCAACTGTTGAGCATTGTATATTTTAATTTAAGATTTTAAAATTTAAATCCTATTCAAAACGCGAGGTGGTTTTACAAAAGGAGAATGAGTTATGTCCTATGTTTAAGGGAAATTTTTGTTACTCATTACTTTTACAGCATACTATTTAACATTAGTTGAGGTGACATGTTTTGAATCATATAAAAAAAAAATTAAGTGAGTCCAATTAATTCATATCGTACCAATTATGTAAGACAGTAAGAATATAAATTGTGAGTAAATAGCATTACTCTTAGGGTTTGTTTGGGAGTTACTTTGGAGGGGAATTGAAAGGAGAGAAGAGAAATAAAGATTCCCTCTCCCTTATTTGAAAGATTTATCTTAAAAAATGAGAGAAGATCGGTGGGTAAAATACAACTCTCACACTTTTTTTTTGATCCATTCTTGTATCCCTCCAAATTAGGGGGTTTGGAGAGAAAATATGTTAAAATGACTATTATACTCATTTATTTTTTTAAATATGTCTATTAATTTTATTAAATATGTCTATTATATTATTTAATTTTATATTAAATATGTCTATTTTAATAATAAAGGGTAAACTAATAAAAATGTTTTACAATAAGACTTTTCTTTTCCTTTCATCTCCTTTTATTCATTTTAATCATCTAAACAAATGAGAGAAAAACTCGTCCATTTTCCTTCCCTTCCTTTTCCCTCATTTTCCTCTCCTCTCCTTTTATTTCCTCTCACTTCAAACTCCCAAACCCTTAAAGAAATTGCTAAGCTAGCTACCTAAAGTAAAGGACACGGTGTTAAGTTTTCAAAATTCTCATTCTAAATCTAAAATAATCATGATTTNCACGGTGTTAACTTTTCAAAATTCTCATTCTAAATCTAAAATAATCATGATTTTTGGGC
This sequence comes from Cercis canadensis, assembly GCA_003255065.1. NCBI lineage: Eukaryota > Viridiplantae > Streptophyta > Magnoliopsida > Fabales > Fabaceae > Cercis > Cercis canadensis. The sequence goes on from QAOA01004737.1 coordinate 31,129, forward strand.
TCATTGAAAGCTCTCACGAATCAGAGTTACTCAGTGTGAGTTAAACTGGTTAAACACTAGCAAATGACATATAAAGTAGGCTATACATAAAAAATATAAGAAATTAAAAGTAGCAAATGAGATATAAAGTAGGATATAAAGTAGCAAACGATTTTTAAGATGACTTTGACCTAGTCAGTCAGTGCTCTGCGTTTATATCAATCACACAAGAATATCATATACATATACATAAGGAGTGGGACACTTAAATTTATTATTCTATAGTCTATTGTAAGTCAAATTCTTCGGAGATTCTTCCTTCTTTAAATGCTATCAATCAATTTTGTGTTTTACTTATGAAGTTTGGTTAGAATTGACTATTGAGACATTCATAGAATATGGTTAGAGCCACGAAGCTTCCCACAAAAGGGCATTTATACATATTTTGGTGGTAGCTGCCATTGAATAGATGCCCTTACTAATTAATGTTACCATAGGAGTTGGGACCTGCAGTAACTATTCCTTCTTTTTCGGTTTACTTTCTACGTTCAACTTAAGGAAATTGCTAAGCTAGCTACTTAAAAAGTAAGGGATATGGTGTTAACTCTTCAAAATTCTCATTCTAAATCTAAAATAACCATGATTTTTGGGCTCATTGGAAGCTCTCACGAATCAGAGTTACTCAATGTGAGTTAAACTGGTTAAACAATAGCAAATGAGACATAAAGTGAGCTATACATAAAAGGTATAAGAAATTAAAAGTTTAGAAGGAGTAGTACTTTTTTTGTATAACCTAATTTATGCACCTTAATTAATGCTAACTTGTTTTAATTCTCACTGGGTCATTCCAATTTGTTAAAGCTACATAACGAACCCAAAAAATAATGGACACCTATGTCTAAAATAAAAACATTGAGGGGGTAATTGAAAGTAATAACCCTTGGTAATGAATTAATCCCTTACGATGGATGATGATCCTTGTTTGCACCCCGACTGATATCTTTGAGTCAAATGGAAGAGGTTTACAACTAAAGTAGGGTTCAACATTGATTGAAGGTGTCAATTTTTCCTTCTCTATTATTATTGGCTTCTCCATTCTTTGATACTACCACTATTTTTCCACAACGTGATACTACTAGAGCGACACATAGAATGAAAAAAGCTGTTAAGATGACTTTGACCTAGTCAGTCAAGGCTCTGCGTATATACCAATCACACAAGAATATCATATGCATACACATAAGGAGTGAGACACTTAAATTGATTATTCTATAGTCTATTGTAAGTCAATTTCTTCGGAGATTCTTCCTTCTTTAAATGCTATCAATCAATTTTTTGTTTTACTTATGAAGTTTAGTTAGAATTGACTATTGAGACATTCATAGAGTATGGTTAGAGCCACGAAGCTTCCCACATAGGTGGTAGCTGCCATTGAATAGATGCCCTTACTAATTAGTGTTACCATAGGAGTTGGGACCTGCAGTAAGTATTTCTTCTTTTTCGGTTTACTTTATTGGTTCAACTTTTGTACTAGACCTGAAAAAATAAAATATGTACTAAGCTTTAGGTATTATCATATTAAATACTATTTTTTTCATCATTTCTTATCATTATAGACCTTAATTTTTTTTACACCTTATAGTTTTAAATAGATACACTTAAAACTTTTTATAAGACAGCTCAGATCCAGTAAGAGTGTACGCAATGTGAAACACTATAAGGTGTTAAGCTGTGGATATACCATTTTTCATGCCCTAATAGTGCAAGCCTATTTACTACATGCAGCAGCCTATTTTCTTTCACAGTTTAACTTCATTGGGTTTTCCCTAAGAAGGTTCTGTTTACAAGTTACCACAACTGTATATAGATAGTAAAAATTCATTCTCTTTTTTAAGTTATGTAAAATTCATATTTAGTTTAATGATAGCATATAATTTATTGATATTATAGTAAATTCATTTTAAAAGAAGTAGGTTGATGCGAGTAAAATATAATATACATTGGTTTGATCAAACATGAGATTTTTTTTAACTATTAGATCGATAGAGCTAAATTTTTTGATGGGGGATCTCAACTTTTTTTGAGAGATTCTTGAATCGATTGTGTTATGTGTGTTTGTGTACTTTTGTGATTACATATAATAAACAATTACAATATAAATGTTAGGAATAAAACATTGATTATACGCAATTTGCAAGAAGCAAGAACTCAACTAATCGAATACCAAAAGAATACAACTCAACTAATCGTATATTTCCTTCTAATGCTAAGAAAAAAAAATATAGTATTCGAACTTTTTTATGAACACTAATACTATATCAAAAGTTTCATGTTGTTCTTATTTTTAAATATGAATTGGAATTTAAGTTATATATTGAAAGAACGTAAGCACACACAATACAATAATTTAGAGATTTTTTTTTTTAAAATGTTGAAATCCCAAATTCAAAAAAAATTATATAATAATGAAAAATGGTCTATTTCCTTCTCATTAGTTCTCATAAATCAATATGAAACAAATTAATATTAATTATATAATTTATTGCCTATCTACCTTTGATAAGAGAAAAATCAGTAATAAAGACTTTCCAAATAAAGTAGCTACTAATTAATATTCCCTTTGCTAGACTTGTTAATTCTCCCTTTACACCTTCAGCTGAAAAAACAAAAACTATTTAATACATCAAAGGGTAGTAGGAATTTCCAATCATCCACGGGTGGTCCTGTGGTTTGTGGGCCCTAGCAAACAGAGATGAGAGAATTGCTGACCTATCAATATCAATAAGCAACGAATGAAACATACATATTGTAATCTAGTTTCTCCTTTATTCCAACGTTTTAATTTATATTTCCAATTTTTTCGATCAAATCTGAATCCTGATAGACCTTAATTAATCTTATTCAACATAATGTTTCTCTTTATTTTTGTCTCTTAATTTTGTCTACTTGCTATTTTTTTTTTGTTATTTTTTACGAGAACTTTAATTTTAAAAATAAAACACACAAACTTTAAAAACGACATCAATAATACACTTTGCTATAAGCTCTTTGATTATACACGCTATGATTGAAAGAGATGGAAATTATCTAATGAATAGTTCTATTTTTTCTCCTTACTTTTTTACATGAAATTATAACCCATGTAAAGGCCTCTATCCTATTTTCCTAATGATTGCATTTTTCTGAGTTACCAAACGATTAGCTTAATTATTGCAGCTAATTTGATGTTTGAAGTTATTATATTTTTATTTTTGGCTGCGTAAGCTAATTTGGTGTGCTCTATGGACTGTGGCCTTTTTAAATGATCATAGTTTTAATAATGAATCGTCATTATTATAAAATTGAATGTTTAGAACAATGAAACAAAGCATCCCATTGCTTCCCTATCAACGGAAAACAAAGTTAGGCAAATTACTTTTTTGCCCAAAACTTTTTGTACAAAAACTTCATGGGACAAATAAGTTGTTTCAAACTTCAAAGTAGGATAATTGGTGGACACCTTAATTTAAAATACACAATTACATGCAACAATTATTTTTTTGAAAATAATTTAAAGTAACTCATGAAAAGTTCCTAAAGAGACATTCCAATATGGTTCAACATTCAATAGTGGATACTTTATCATGGATGTCCTGAATCCAAATTTCATAGAGCTTTCCCTAAAAGAAAAATAAAAATCATAGAGCTAAGTTGGATAAAATTTTGGGAATAAATATGGCTACTCCTCTTGTATAACCTTTCAAAAAAAATAAAAAAAAAGCAACTCATAAATTCAATCTTAAAGTTATAATGTCCATTCAATAATAGAACATGCACAACACACACGCGCGCGCACACACATACACAAAAGATGTTCACTATTAACACAAGTACACACACTACAACTCAAGGATTTCTCAATATTTAATTCCTTGTTCTCTCATCATGTCCCTAACTAAAAGATCTAACTCTCTATCTATGACCCAAAAAAAAAAAGTACTACTACTATTAGGCAGTCAATGCCAAAGGTTGTTGGCCTTCAGCTCAATATCTACTTCTTTTGCTTTGTGTAGAAGGAAGTTCACTTGATATCTGCAAAATATCTAAGGCTAATATATAAAGGACGCCTAAATTTGGGATGGTCACATGTTAAGGGACCTATATATCCTTACTTTATGGATGTTAATCAACCACAAGTTTGACCCAATTTAAAATAAATACCGAATCGGAGTATAGATTAAAAAGAAAAATATAGAAAATTTGGAAAATGAAGGTTGTTGTAAACATTTAGTGTTAAGATTTTAAATTTTTTTTGGGAACTTAATAGCTTGCTTTTATACTTTAACCTAGTTTGTCAATGTTAGGCTCCTTAATTAGGATATTAGTTTTGGAGAGACAGAAGTGTCAAAAACTGATTCCCCCACACGCAAAAGCCCTTTGGGCTGGAAGCATATAGAAAGCACATACCCACTTATATCTTATGTTGAAATTTCAATTTAATTGAGAAAGTAGAGGCGAAAGGATTTGATCTCTTAATAACTTGGTTAAAAAAGCTCTAATATCATGTCAAGAACTGATTCAACCCAAAAGCTTAAGCTATTAGGTGATGACCCATGAATAATTTTATATCTAACAAGAAGCACAATAAGTCCACAACCAAGCTCCATTTCAAATTAATTTTGGATTCTCTATCTTAATGTCTTCTACGTCCCAATATAAATATATACTCCATAGTACAACTTTACCATACGTTGCTAAGTATTCATTTTTTTTCAGATTAATGGAGCATCCATTTGAAACGCAGAGTTCCAATAACTTGGAGAAATCAGGAGAAGAATCCAGAAATGGAAGTAGAAGATTAATTTCCTTATAAAATTGGAAGCATTAGTAGTTAAACATGGTTTCTCTAGTCAACAAAATATTGTTTTTAGTACTAGTCTTCGGTCATCCTAATACCCAAATGATTATGAGAAAAAATGTAAGAAAGCAAAAGGGAGGTAGGTACCACATAAGAAAGCTAAAGATGTAAAGAAGATAACCCTTAAGATAGGTAATCACATTCAAATTAACAACTAGTTGCTATCAATAAGACTCAAGTTAGACTTCTAGGAAGCTGTAGTTTTCTTATCTATTCCACAGCTGCTTGAAATAAAATTACCAAAATGATTGCACTAATTAATGGTCCTCTACCCTGCTTGTGATAGAAACATAGATAGTAACTTCACCATGCAGGACTCATCTAATTAATTAATAGCATTTTTTTTTTTTTTTTAGTAATGATAGACACACCATCTCGAAGTCTTGTCATATCTACGACTCGAAGCTAGCAGTTAAATTTGATTGTTTTGAAAAATGTTTTAAGTAAGTAGAGTTAAATTTATAAGATTAAATTTAAGAGTGGTGTGTTAAATTACTCTTTTTCTTCCTTTCTTTCTTTTAGTTTTATTTGCTTATTAATTTATTGATTAAGTGACCCATATACTAGTAATCATAATACTAGTAGTAGGTGACACCCTTACAAGCTTTTGGCCATGGAGTCAACCCTCACCAGCCCCTTAACCATATTTTGACTTCAAATTAAGCTCAAATTCACACGTATACTCAAACACAACTCATCCCCAACCCCACCCCCACGTTCACTCCAAAATCCCAAAATAAAAAACAAAAGAAAAACGTAGGCATAGGTTTATGACTTTATGGTTCATTTGCATATACTCTACCCCTTTACAATTTACCCTTTTGCTTTTTTTTTCCACAATCATATACTCTACACCTTAAATCAACTCCCTCACTCCCCTTACGTAAATTCTCCTCAAAGAAACCATAACCATACTCTCTCTCTCACATATACACACTTAAAAAGGAAAACACAAAAAGAGTGTGTTAGCCTTCACTTTCTATATTACCCATTTCTCCCCCATATCAAAACCTTGTTCCTCTACTCTTTCTCTCACAGACACTCATCAAACACTTGTACATCACCCATATCTCCACCATACCCAAAACCCTCTTTTTGCTCTTTCTCTCACAGACAAAGCATCAAACGCAAACATGAGAGTTTTTTATCTCTTGCCCTTCCTTCTTCTTTTACTCTCCAGCTTGACAACCCCTTCAACTTCCTCCACTGAATCCTTCATCTTCGGCGGTTGCTCTCAGGTGAAGTTCTTGACGGGTTCCGCCTATGAGACCCAAGTCAACTCCCTCCTCAGTTCCCTAGTCAATTCAGCCATGTTCACCAGCTACAACAACTTCACCTCTCAAGGCTCTTCCTCACAAGACACCGTGTACGGCCTCTTCCAGTGCCGCGGCAACCTCAACAACGGCGACTGCTCTCGTTGCGTGGCCCGCGCCGTGAGTCAACTCGGCACCCTTTGCCTTGACTCCGCCGGCGGCGCGTTGCAGCTCGACGGTTGTTTTGTCAAGTATGACAATACAACGTTTTTGGGTGTGGAGGACAAGACTGTGGTGCTGAAGAAATGTGCACCGTCAATGGGTTTGACCTCAGATGCGTTGACTCGTCGAGATGCTGTGCTGGCATATTTAGGGACGTCCATTGGGTCTTACAAGGTGAGTAGCTCTGGTAATGTTTATAGTGTGGCGCAGTGTACTGGAGATTTGAGCACGAGCGAGTGCCAGGATTGTGTTTCGGATGCGATCCAACGGCTGAAAACAGAGTGTGGGGCCGCTAATTGGGGAGATATCTACCTGGCCAAGTGCTACGCGCGTTACTCGGAGGGTAGAGATCACTCGCACGGTGGAAAGGGTAAGTGGCTTCACCACCACCCAGCATGGTGGTTTGTGGTTTATGCCTTTTGGTCTTTTCTTGTATATTTTTAATTTCTTCCTTGTTATATAAATTGAATTTGAGTATTTTATTGTTTAGTGTGATTGTGTTAATCTATTTCTTTATGGAAAATTCTCCCTACTTATAGCTCTCATTCAAACATCAATTGGAGATATGAGAAGCTATCTTAATTTAAAGTGCATGATTATCTCTTTTAAAAAAATATATATATATGAATAGTAAACTACTGTTGAACGGATGATAGATGATTTGGGTTTTTGATTATATAAGATAATTATTATTTATTCAAAATTTTTATTTGCATATTTATTTATTGTTGATCATGATCTTATTCTTTCTAAAATGTTTGTATTTGAATTTTAAATTTTGCTTCCCCTGCCCCTTTTCTACTACTAAATAACTATTCCTTCTCCTAAACATGGAAAGGTGTGATTTGATCATATGACTAAAAAAGAGAAGCTTAAATTACTTGAATAAATTATGAATTTTGCTAAGGCCTTTTATAATTTAGGAAAGGGAAATCTAGAAACATATTTAAGGCCAAAAGAAGAAGAACATGCAAGTATCAGTGTTAGAATAAGCAAAATCTCCCTGTAAAGCACTTCCTTATATAATTTTACATATGGTAGACAAAGAAGGTCCCACCTTGAATACATGTCTAGGAATTAATGAAGAATCCGATGAATGCAAAGAAACAATCAAGATCCAAAAAGAAAAAATGACCATTTGTGCCAATGGCGAAGAAGGATTAATATAATAAAAGAACCACTTTCAATGATGGAAGAAGGTAGATATTTGGATAGAATTCTCACTAAGTTATACGTGNCGATGAATGCAAAGAAACAATCAAGATCCAAAAAGAAAAAAATGACCATTTGTGCCAATGGCGAAGAAGGATTAATATAATAAAAGAGCCACTTTCAATGATGGAAGAAGGTAGATATTTGGATAGAATTCTCACTAAGTTATACGTGTCTTAATTAAATTAGCTCTATGTCTTCAATCAATTAATGGGAACTATCTTATTTTACCTCATCCAATTTGTTTATTTTTGTCACTTAAATATAATTCAAATGGGTATATATATGATACTTGAGTCATAAGTCTCAAGTTTGGGACATCTCAACGTACCAAAACATTTGTTCAATTCAAATCAAACTAAATTAGCTAAATGAAAGTTTTCATTTGCTAACTCAAAGATTATTGAGATATTACTATATAAACTTTAAAAAAAAAAAAAGTTATTTTTCTTTGAGTAAAATTATTTATAGTCATTGTACTTGTTTTTTCATTTCGACTGTTGTTTGTGTTGCTCATATCTTTTTTTACAGGTCTAATTTCTTTGTGTTAAATAATTGTCTGTACATTACAAGACTTACAACTAATATTGACATAATCACAAGCATGCATATAAGAATGTGGCATTTAAAATGCAGGGGATATTTTTTTTTTATAGGTAAATAAGAATAGCTATTATATTTACAATTATAATATTATTCTTGTCGTAAACCTTTGGTAATTTGAGATGTCTAATTTTTTACTTTCTGTGAATTTGATAATGTAGATGATGATAACAACAAGAATGATGAAGAGATTCAGAAGACACTAGCCATTCTAATTGGACTCATAGCTGGGGTAGCTCTACTCATATTATTTCTTTCCTTCTTGGGCAAGGTGTGCGGAAAGCACAAAGGTAAGCTTTTGTTGTTGTACATTTACATGTATTATTTTGAACCTTTTGTGAACCCTTCACAAGATTTAACTGTATTTCTTCTCTGAATTATGCAGAAGGTAAATAAAGAATATACTGTGGATAGAACTTGGATTGCCACTTTTGCCCCAGCTTCCCCTGTTAAATTACTTGGCTTTCGGTGGCTCTTTTGATCCTCTTTAGCCTCACCCTTTTCTTTTGTGTATTCAATCTATCTTTTTCTTGTCTTTGTAAGTTTCCTGCATAGTGCCTCTATAAAGAATAACTGAGAAGGTATAGATAGAAAGATGTGTATGGCAAAAGTTCCTTGAAAGAAGTGAAAGAAGAGAATTGCAATAAGGAGAAAAAGGCTCAAAGATTCCACACTCTCCATGTCCACTTGTTTAAGTCTTTTACAATGTTAGCCTCTCTAGTGTCCTCTCATGTGTACAAATAGTGAACACTTTAGTGAAAAGTCGGTGATGGTATAGCCTTTGATGGGTATAATTAGAGTATTTGTTTACTTTTATTTATATTAGAGAATGAATGAAAAACTTTATTTTCATCTAAAAGTTAGATTAAGACCAGTATATATATGTTAATTTTGTGTCAAATCAGTGCCTAATTTTGTTAGCATTTGTAAGTTGTGGCTTGATTTGTTGATATTGTTTCTTTCCCATATATGGGCTATTTTAGTGTATACCTATATGTACTCATGTAGGTGATGTTATATGAAATTCTTACTTTAAACTAATGATATATATAGAAAGTGTTAAATCAAATTCTCATATCTGCTAAGAAAGAACCCTCCTTAATTTGTTCTTTTCTGGTCCATAGAAAGAACTATTCTCTCATATTATTATCATAGATAGTCTTTTCAGAGAAACAGTAGACAAAGTTTTAAATAGCATTACTCTTTTATTAGTGAGAATTTCTGTGAGAATTTTCTTAGAGTCTTTATCGTGGAAACGGAAATTCCCACGAAATTTGAATCCGTGGGAATTTACTTGTTTTCTTGTAGTATAATTTTACATCATGGGACTTCAATTCCATACAAGGTTAATGTGAAGTTGGTATATAAATCAGCAGCTTCAGGGGCTTGCTGGGTGCTGGGTCTGCAATTTTTTTTGCTTAGATAGCCATATAAATATCATTGGGTCTATTCTTCAATTGAAATCAATCTTAGTCTTTATCTGCTATTTTAAATAAAGAGGGACCTTAAAAAAAATGAAATCTGCGAACTCTTGTTTGACAAAGCATTTTACTGAGTAAGATTCAAGAGTAATGTTCTTTCTGGTCAAGAAAAGACAGCATTATTGAATATTAGAGATGTCATCAAATTATAGTCTTGCAATGATTAGGGAAGTATCATCACTCTATTATTCTATGAGGGGAGGGGAATGTGTCATTCATTAAAAAGGAAGATCAATTAGATATTCATGTAAAGTACCAATAATTACAAGAAGGGAAGAATGAATCTTGCATATACATCCCCTAGATCAATCTTCTCTCTTTATCTCTCTCTCTCCTCCATTATCATCTGCTTTTGGGTTTACTTTTTAATCTAGAGGATCTCTTATTTTTGTCCCAACTTATCTTATATCCTTGGCACCACTTGACTTTAATAATTCTTTCACTAACTTTGATTATGAAAGAATCCCTATGGCTTCTCTCTCTCTAATTAAAGAGGACATATGATACCACATGTTACAATTATATAAATCAATGTCTTGTTCAAATTCATTGTATATTCTTGCATGCATTAATAAATTAGTAAAGGAGTAGATATGATGATCTTGGATAAAAGGAATATATATATAATAGCAAAGACAAGTGTAAGGAGGCCCATGAAAAATATAGAAAGGTAAATTAGAATATACAATTTTCTGGGAAAGAATATCCTTCAGCAATATTTAGTAATTAATGAAATCGAACGACAATGAAGTTAAATTAAGGGAAAAATTGAAACTTATCTTCTTTTTTTTTTTTTTGCACATGTAGCAAAAAAAAAAAAAGGAAACTTGAGAAAAGTTAAGAGACCAAAAGTATATTTCTACCTTGATTTATGCCTTAAAGTTAAGAGGACAAAAGTTCATTTCTCCCACTACAATTTGTTTGCCACCTAATTTCATTTATGATCTATATGTTTTACACTTAATAATTAACTTATATATATATATATATATATATATATCGTTGATGGGGGTTTAAAAATTAAACTTTAATTGTTTTTTTTTTCGTCTTTTTAGAAAAGAAGACAATTATTTAATATATTTAAGTTTCAATTTGTATGGATCATTATCAATCTAGGGCACATTGCATTGGTTGGAAGCCTTATTTAATTTACATATTGTTCATATGGAATATTTAAAGATGGCATGACTTGTTTTAATCTAATTAATTGATTGTAGAGATTTTGATCATGCATGTTTGATTAGTTGATTTGATGGAGACACTAAAAATCATGTCCTATGAGCTATGCCTATGTGGTCTTATTGATTTTTTATTTTTTTTACTATTACTTTGTAAAACCAAGTCACATCTTTTTAACACAGTCCTTAAGAGCAATTTGTAATTTATTTTTTAAAAAACAAATGTGTTAGTTCAAGTTCAAAGCAACCTAGCTTAATGAAAGTCCTATATTGCTACAAATTGAAACTTATATATATATATTCAATCGAAAAAGAGGAAGAGTTTTAGTTTAATGAAGTGTACTCCCTGTCATAATCGAACTCTCTCAATTATAAATGCAGTCTGCATTTAGTAAAAAAAAATAGATATATGAAGAAATTAATTTGAGAAAAGAAAACTTAATTCATCCATTGTCTGAAATAAAGTTTAAAAAAAAAAAAAAATCATCAAGGGGACCAAAACGCCGTCCAAAGATGGTAGAGACCTAAAGAACCTTCATAGCTTGGTGTCACATTCCTATCATATTCTTTACACATAAGCCACAGAGTAAAGATGATAACTACAAGTCTATTAGAATCTCAACTTTTCAGATACCTCCATATTGTAAACACATATAAGTGTTAGCCATTGGAGCATACTAGCTAGCATTATCTTTTTAGCTTTTAAAAAGTCATTAGAAGCCAACACTTCTTGTTCTTTCATTGGGTTCATGAAATTAATTTAGAGTGGCTTCTGGTAGTTTCCTAGTCAATATCATTTCTCCCATTTGTACTCTAGAATTATTTCTTAGTCTCTTCGAGCTTCATAAGAACCCATTTTGACCCATTCTCACTAATCACCATTAAGAAGACAATTCCTTAATTAACAACTTCTTTGCAACTTTGTGACACATGCATTGAATACCACTTATGTTTATAGCTGTATAACAAACCTAGAAATTAATTTAATCATAATCTATCATAATATATATTGTGCTAAAGTCTTTATTTAAGTCTAGAGTAATTTAATAGTGAACTACATGTAATAAGCCTGTGTACTAATTTCATGAAAGAACATGTTTTGGCTGGTTCCACTCACTCTTCCTTTCCCACATCTTGTCTAACTTTAGTGGTACTATGTATTAAGAGTCTAAGAGATGGCATGGGATTCATGCAATGATCAAAACCTTTTATAATAATTAGTATCTAATTAATTTATGTGAATGTGTGAAATTTTGAGTTATTAGAGTATTTCACCAAGTCATATTTTAGTGTTGATGACTAGCATCTGAGGGACTTGTACAGGAGGGAGAAGTGCGGTTAGGGAAGGCCGGAGCCAGAGAGCTCTGACGCCTCCTCTGATGTTCAAGTCAACATTGTCTCCATTGAAGTAGAGAGCAAGTCAAGTATATCGAGAGAGAGAGAGAGAGAGAGTTGAGAGATTGTGTGAGTGAAATGAGTTAAGTGTCTTAAGTGAGTTAGAGAGGGAGAAGGTATACCTTGAGCAATGACATTTTGGTCCTTTTACTTTAGCTGGGGTAGTGGCTTTACTTGGATATCATCACTTGATGTGTGTTTGGATGAGGTATTTGTAGAGTGTATTTGAAATACTAATTTTAAATTACTCTGTTTGTATAATTTTTGAAAGTATTTTTAAAATTTTAATGTAATTTTTTAGTGACTTTCAAAGTCTTAATACGGTGTATTTCAAATTCACTTAAAATAGAATAAATTTCAAATTCACTCGCACTCCATTCTTCTCCCTGGATATCTTCCCCAAGCATGATACCACTCTCACCACCGTGTGCTTACCACTTATAGCACCGCCACCAGCCAGTGCCACCGCCACCAACTGCCCTTCGAGCGTCACCCTCGTTTCCCTCTTCCCCACCCTCTGACTGCCACCTCCGCCCCCACTTATTCTGCAGCCTCCACCACCGCCATCGAGAAGCTTCAAGTGGTTAGTGGCTTTTTGTCCCCCTAATTGCCCCTGCATCTGTTTTGATAGTTCTAATTCAGCCATGTCAATGGAGCGAGTTGACTCAGTGAGTCTATACCGATTTGACTCAGTGAGTCTATAACGAGTTGACTCAACATGGTTTTGATACTTTCTAATTTTTTTTTATTGGGCTAAATTCCTCTTTTATAATAAAAGGTATACAAACAAAGTATTTTATAAATTCAAAATGTTGCATTTTAATTACGTATATTTAAAATTCACAAGAATTTGTCAGATATTCCATCCAAGCACAATCTTACTAATTTATATTGCTAGTCTATTTTATCTAGTTGTGTTTAATCAAAGATTTTTTTTCCCCTTTTAGTTATAGTTATAGATTTTTTGGTATTATTTTTATATCAAGACAGACATTAGATAAGCATGACCAAAGATTTGGGAGGCAGCATAATCAATTCAAAGGATCAAAGGGAATATTGCAATTTCATTAATAGGTTAGAAAGAAAAAGTTTAGTTGAAGATTTATTTTTATATGGAACTATCAGAAACTTTTTTTTTTATTTTTATTTTTAAAAAAGGAATGGCTGAAGCCAGAACCGTGCATAAATATGTGAGTGTAGCAGATCACTATCATCAACAACTATTTCATTTGAAGGAATTTCTTGTCATGTCAACACATTTCTCTATCACTTTTGTCTGGTCACGCTAGCATATTTAAGTACATGTAATCCATTTTTGTCTATGACTATTTTGTTTAAACTTAGACAATTGAAAATTTAAATCTTTTAATCCCCAATTAATCAAGTCTCAATGACTAAAATGTGAAAGTCTTTTAATTAATTAATTAATTAGCTTTAAGAAGGGAGCACTTAGTAAAAGTAACTTACTCTAGAGGTCATATCAATTCTGTATCAATGACAATTAAGGGTGGCAGTCGATGACACTAGCTAACAAACAATTTGTAGCTAAGTAATATTGAAGTTATCTTTAAGANAAAATGTGAAAGCCTTTTAATTAATTAATTAATTAGCTCTAAGAAGGGAGCACTTAGTAAAGGTAACTTACTCTAGAGGTCATATCAATTCTGTATCGATGACAATTAAGGGTGGCAGTCGATGACACTAGCTAACAAACAATTTGTAGCTAAGTAATACTGAAGTTGTCTTTAAGACTTGTAGATTCTGTGTTTGAATCAAGGATCACAACCAAAAATACAAAAAAAANAAAAAAAAAAAAAAAAAAAGTTGATGACACTAGCCATGAACCTGATTCAAAGTGACACTCTATTAAAGGGTTTGGTCTTGATTGATATAGATGAGTTTAATCAAAAAAAAGGGATTAACCTAGTAATACAATTAATAAAAAGACTGAGTTAAGCTAGTAGGTTTGATCTAGTGGTGAGTAATTTATTAAAAGTCTTATTTTTTAATTTCTTTATTGTCATATAAAAAAAAATAGAATTCTATCTATATATTAGCAAAAAAAATTAAATAGATAATGTTAAGTTGTGAAATTTTTTTTTCTTAAATGTATTATGTTAATGTTAAAGGTGTGCCTTTAAAATTATTCAAAAAGAGATTTAATTTTAACATGCAAAAACTGACTTGAAAATACTCTTATTATTAAAAAAAAAAAAATCAACCCATTAAGACTAACTACCACATTTTTTTACTTTTGTCAACCATTGCCACTCTTTGACAATGGGCTAGGGAAGGAGGACATGTACAGTTGGAAATTGGGAGCTGCAATGTTTTGTTGAGCTAAGAGCCCAAAGGTTTATATAGTTTCAAATTCATAGAACTTGCTTTCCAAAATGGGCCAATGTTGTTTGCATTTGATCCAAAAAAAAGCCCAAATAAAACAATTCATATATAAATTGGGCTAAATTGCCCAAAAGGGCGATTCTGCTTTTTCTTTGCTTACCTCCAAAGGAGAACTCAGCGCTGCCACGTATTACACGTGTCACGTCCTCGTTACATCTCTCTGGGTGTATAAATTCCCCACCTCTGGATCCTCGCCCTACTTGTCCCCGAAGAAATTCGATCTCTGGAAAAGAAGCAACCGAAAACCGCAACCGAACGCACAGATCTGAGAACTCTTTCTTCCATGGCACTGGAATGGGTTGTGCTAGGCTACGCCGCGGCTGCAGAGGCCGTCATGGTCCTCCTCCTCACCCTCCCCGGCCTCGACGGCCTCCGCAAGGGGCTGATCGCCGTGACCCGGAACCTCCTCAAACCCTTCCTCTCGGTGGTACCCTTTTGCCTCTTCTTGCTCATGGACATCTACTGGAAGTACGAGAATCGCCCGAGTTGCGAGGGTGACTCGTGCACCCCGTCGGAGCACCTGCGCCACCAGAAGTCCATCATGAAGAGCCAGCGCAATGCCCTCTTGATCGCTGCCGCATTGGTCTTCTACTGGCTTCTTTACTCGGTTACCAATCTCGTTGTGAGGATCGAGCAGTTGAATCAGCGGGTTGAGCGCTTGAAGAATCGGGATTGAGTGAGTGAGTTTCATGAGGTTTCTGATCGAGATAAGTGATTCTGTGTTTCAAGGATTTAGCTTTATGTTGTTATATTAGGACCCATTTTCTTCAATTTGTGCTTTTTTTATGTTTGAACGTTTACGATTATTGGGTTAATAATAGTTTTAAGCTGTGTTGTTGAACTTGTCTCTTTTTGGTTGGTTGGTTATGTGGGCTATAGGATGCAATTGAGACTCCCTAAGGCTGTTTTTGAATTTGATTCTGTCCATGTTAGATTTCATCATTTGAATATACAATAGCATTATTGTGGATGGGCGTTATTTTGTGGCTTAAATTCTGCTTGGTTTGTGATGAGTTTTTTTAACGCACAAATTTCTCTTTAGGAATTGAAACTTCCAATAGCGTTTGAGGTTTTTGTATGATTTATCTTCGGATTAATGAAAGTTAATAAGAACAACAACAGTGACTTATTATTGTAACTTGTTGACACACTGGCTTAATGTAAAGTGAAATGCTGGCTTAAGAAGTTGTTTCCCTTTGTATAGTCTCCTCTAATTTATTATGTTATTAGTGCATTGTGGAATCTAGCTATGATAAAATTTGCACACGCACGCTGACAAGAAGAAGAGCATTCAACCTCGCCAAGTTGAAATCTCTACATAACAACTGCATTGGCAAATGCCTTGTGAATGTTAAGCATATGTTATCACAGTTTTTTGACGAATTGGATGATTAGGTATTGAAGTGAAATTGGTACTCCATTGCCATTATATATATTTATATTTAGCTGGTTTACCCATTTATATTTCAGCTTCTTTAGTTTTTCTTATGAGATGCTAGTCTGTTAAGTGTTAAGGTATGCTGTTTGGTTGATGTGGTTAATTGTCTTATTATGTCTAAAGTACAAAAAGGACACTGTAAATAGAATACTCAGACTGTATGGTAAACCAATTAGAATGTTCTGTAGTGTGCCCTGATAGACATTGTTAAATCCCCAAGTTTATTTGTGGAATGAGAATATTTTAATATTTTTTTCTTAACCGTGCACACACATTCGGAGTAACAGCTTTATTCAGTCATTGAGAAACTCTCACTTGATTCAATTACTGAAGTATCTTGATACCATTCTAAGTTCTGAGAGCAAACTCTATCTCTATGAGCGATGAGAAAGGTAAGGAGGGTTAGCTCACATTGTGTAGCAGAACATCCCCTGGCCATAAAGTAAATGAATAAATGAAGAGGATGTTCATGTAAATAAATTTTTTAATTAAGGACCAATAAATTTTTCTGATTTAGAAATTAAACATAAAAGTCACCGGACTCACAACTTGGTTCCCAGCTCCTTTGCTTACATGACATGATACAGTCAGCAAAGAATCAAGAGAACTCCATTGTTCTTAGAAGTGAGTTTTTCAGTTAAGAGACCTAAGGATTATAGTTTTGATGTAATGCCGGTATTAGTATGGTTTTCAATAATACATTGTATTAGTACAGTTTTAATACAGTTTGGCGTAAGCCATGTTTCAACTCTTTAGAAAGGTTGCTGGAATTCTCTTTAGTTTTTGGAGATGGGGTTGTCATGGTCTTTCTGCTGAATCTAGCTTGGGGGCAAATAGTTTTATTTTTGCTCCGAAATTCTGATTCATAGGTTTAGTTTATTGCTGCTGTTGGTGTTGAATGATCCGGGTTGGTCAATTACTCCTAGTTTGATTATATGGTTTGCAAGACTGCGTTGCTTCCTCGTTTCCTTATCTACTAAGTTTTCTGGATCAATTCAATTAATGAAGTTAAAGCTACTAGCATAATCTTGTTCTTGTGCAGTACATTTTCCTCATGCTTGTGATGCCTAGGGACCTAGCCTTAGCTATGATATATACCTCTTGTTATCTTCTTCCTTATATGTGTTTTCATAACTCTCCTTTGAATATCTTGCTATTGCTATAATCTGCCTGCTTGTTTATTTTCTTGGAGAGAAACACTTCTTAAATTGTTGGCCTCCTCCAGGATTTTAGAATCCTTTTACCGCAAAATCTGCTGTTTGTGAGGTTATGTAGCCAATACCAAGATCTTTCCATATTTAGCCTTCCTCTATCAATAGGGGCCAACGATAGTTGTGCTGTTCTGTGGGATACCAACTCTCAATGCCTTTGTTAATTAAGCGTAGAGTTCATATATAGTAGTCTAAGCATAACCTGTGGGAACTGGTGTTAAAATTGTGATCGTGATCCACCGCTGCAATTAGATAGTTTGGGCTTGCAAAAAAAATTCCTGTGATGCTTGTTCGGCCGAAAGGTCAGCAACTAAATTCCCTTCCCAGTTAAGGCCAAGTTCTCTAGATTCTTGAGCCACTTGTCCCTGTATACCATCTTTGTAACCCCCCCTGTTTCTTCATCATGTTTTCTGCTCTAGTTGTTTGGTAGGTTGTTTCCTTTTGTTGGCGTGTTTTACTTTTCTGTGATGTTTTGGTGCTACTGGATTTGTTTTATTTCTGCTTCTGTGCAACTTGTCATTTAGTCTTGTGCTTGTGCTGCTGATCGACGTAAATGCCCCGAGATGCCAACAAAGGGAGAATGACTAGGGCAAAACCTATATCTCGAACGTTATAAGAATAGATTGCGAATGAAACAATTGCACTTCTTTTTAGATGTTTAGTATGCCATAATCTTCAATTCTCATTAAATTATTGGTCTAAAATATTACGGAATTAGGTTTAGGGGTTTTTAAGATTCTCTTATTGTTTTTGTTTCTCACAAGGTGGTTCCCACATATTTGGACTTTTATATATTTTTAGTTACACAAAAGAATAAAATAGATGTTTAGAGTAATGTATGTACCTCTATTAACTTCCTTATATGTTACTATGTTATCTTCCTCCTTAAGTATACCAAACGCACCATAAAATTGTAAGTGGCAAGTTGTAACAAATACCTGAATAATTGGCTTGTTTAATTTTACTCATGTTTTTAAGTATTTATTGAGTTCAAATAAAACATTAATAATGTTATTCGAACTTTGTTGGCAAAATAGGCACAACAAGAAAATATATATTTTTTACGGGATTCTATGATACTACGTAAGTATGTTATACTACATTGACGTGGCAAACATATATAATTTTTATATTTTATTATATATAAAATATAATTTATTTAATTTTTTAAATAAATTTAAAAACAGTTAATTTGTACACATGTCATTTATTTATTGATTATTTTTATGTAGTATGACATACTAAATAAATACTAAAAGTATCTAAGAAACCTCCTATTTTTTAACATAACAAAATTCCTTTTAGAAGGGGAAGAGAATATTTCTTAAAAAAATAATCTTTTTATTTTTTTAAAATATTTTGAAATTTTTATTTTTATCTTTATTTTTTTAAATACTTCTAAGAATTTAAATTTAAAAGCCTTTTGAGTTTTCTCTCTTTCTCTTTCAATTTTCACTTTTTTTTTTACCCAAATCACTTTATTCTCTTCGTCTCTTTTTCCCTTCCCTTTCAAGCTTCCATTTTTGCGGCATGCTCCATTTTTTGGTGCATTAAAGTTATAATGGCATGTAGTAGTTAGATTTCATAATTATAAATTGGATGCATAATTAATTGTTTAGATTAGTGTTTAAATTGTATCCAAAAATGTGTTGGCCAAATTGATAATATGTGAATTTTATTTTGTTAAATTTGTTTAGGGATTTTGATGTATTGGTGGTTTGAGGTTGTTTTATGATTTTTAGGTATTTTTTTTATGGAATATGGAATTTATGTACTTGTGAGATAATTATGTCCAGATTTAAAAATAAAAAATATGAATGATGAAAAAAAAAAATTTACTTGAATTTTTTTAGGGCTTTTGATGTATGATGTTATTAGTTTAGATTTATAATTTTTTTTTGTGATTTTTTGGATGGATTTTTGTTGATTTTTTTAGTTGGAAATATGGAAGCTGTTGAAATTTTAAAAGATTAATTTTTTATTTTTTAAAAAAAAAATTTATTTTTATTTTTATTTTGTTTAGAAAGATCTAAGAATTCAAATTTAAAAGCCTTTTGAGTTTTCTCTCTTTCTCTTTCAATTTTCACTTATTTTATACCCAAATCACTCTATTCTCTTCGTCTCTTTTCCCCTTCCCTTTCAAGCTTCCATTTTTGGCGGCGTGCTCCATTTTCTAGTGGCTTCCTGGTAGTGTGCTCCCATTTTCGACATGAGAAGGATTGTGACTTGAGCTCTCCTTCATTAGGTAAGTGTTTTAAGTACCAAAAACCCAAATCCCCATTTATCCCTTCTTACTTTGATTTGGGTTACTTTGTTGTAATAATTTTGTTTTAATTGATGAATTAAAGTTTTAATGGCATATAGAAGTAGTTAGATTTCATAATTATAAATTGGATGCATAATTAGTTATTTAGGTTAGTGTTTAAATTGTATCCAAAAAAGTGTTAGCCAAATTGACAATCTGTGAATTTTATTTTGTTAAATTTGTTTAGGGATTTTGATGTATTGGTGGTTTGAGGTTGTTTTATGATTTTTAGGTATTTTTTTTATGGAATATGGAATTTATGTACTTGTGAGATAATTATGTCCAGATTTAAGAATAAAAAATATGAATGATGAAAAAAAAATTTTACTTGAAATTTTTTAGGGCTTTTGATGTATGATGTTATTAGTTTAGATTTATAATTTTTTTTGTGATTTTTTGGATGGATTTTTGTTGATTTTCTTAGTTGGAAATATGGAAGTGTTGCATTATATTCCATTGGAATATACTGTCGGAGTTTTAAAAGATTAATTTTTTATTTTTTTTAAAAAGTTTTAAAATTTTATTTTTAATTTTTTAGAAAGATCTAAGAATTCAAATTTAAAAACCTTATGAGTTTTCTTTCTTTCTCTTTCAATTTTCACTTATTTTCTACCCAAATCACTATTCTCTTCGTCTCTTTTCCCCTTCCCTTTCAAGCTTCCATTTTCAGCGGCGTGCTCCATTTTCTAGTGGCGTCCTTGCAGTGTGCTCCCATTTTCGACATGAGAAGGATTGTGGCTTCAGCTCTCCTTCATTAGGTATGTGTTTTAAGTACCAAAAACTCAAATTCCCATTTATCCCTTCTTACTTTGATTTGGGTTTCTTTGTTGTAATTATTATGTTTTAATTGGTGGATTAAAGATATAATGGCATGTAGAAGTAGTTAAATTTCATAATTATAAATTGGATGCATAATTAGTTGTTTGGGTTATTGTTTAAATTGTATTCAAAAATGTGTTGGCCAAATTGACAATATGTGAATTTTATTTTGTTAAATTTGTTTAGAGATTTTGATGTATAATTGGTGGTTTGAGGTTGTTTTATGATTTTTAGATATTTTTTTTTTGTGGAATATGGAATTTATGTACTTGTGAGATAATTATGTCCGGTTTTAAAAATAAAAAATATGGATGATGTAAAAAAAATTTAGTTGAATTTTTTTAGGGCTTTTGATGTATGATGTTATTAGTTTAGATTTATTTTTTTTTTTTGTGATTTTTTGGATGAATTTTTGTTTATTTTTTTAGTTGGAAGTATGGAAGTGTTGCATTATATTCCCTTGGAATATACTGTTGAAATTTTAAAAGATTAATTTTATTTTTTTAAAAAAATTTTAATATTTGTATTTTTATTTTTTTAGAAACTTCTTAGAATTCAAATTTAAAAGCCTTTTGAGTTTGCATTATATTTCGTCGGAATATACCCTTGAAATTTTAAGAGATTAATTTTTAATTTTTAAATTTTTTTTTGAATTTTTTAAAAAACTTCTTAGAATTCAAATTTAAAAGCCTTTTGAGTTTTCTCTCTCTGTCTTTCAATTTCACTTCTTCTCTACCCAAATCACTCTACTCTCTTCCTCTTTCTTCCCTCCCCTTTCAAGCTTCCATTTTTGGCGGCGTACTCCATTTTCTGGTGGCTTATTGGCAGTGTGCTCTCATTTCCGGCATGAGAAGGATTGTGGCTTAAGCTCTCCTTCATTAGGTAAGTGTTTTAAGTACCAAAAGTCCAAATCTCCATTTATCCCTTCTTACTTTGATTTGGGTTACTTTGTTGTAATTATTTGGTTTTAATTGGTGGATTGAAGTTATAATGGAATGTAGAAGTAGTTAGATTTCATAATTATAAATTGGATGCATAATTAGTTGTTTAGGTTAGTGTTTAAATTGAATCCAAAAATGGGTTGGCCAGATTGATAATATGTGAATTTTATTTTGTTAAATTTGTTTAGGAATTTTGATGTATTGATGGTTTGAGGTTGTTTTGTGATTTTTAAGGTTTTTTTTTTTTTTTTGGAATATGGAATTTATGTACTTGTAGGATAATTATGTCTGGATTTAAAAATAGAAAATATGGATGATGTAAAAAAAAATTAGTTGAATTTCTTCAAGGCTTTTGATGTATGATGTTATTAGTTTAGATTTGTAATTTTTTTTGTGATTTTTTGGATGGATTTTTGTTGATTTTTTTAGTTGGAAATATGGAAGTGTTGCATTATGGATAATATTTATATTGTGGAATCTTGCACCACTTACAAAACAACATTAGTATGTCTTACCATCATATATACCAAATGTTATCTTGGCTAAGCAAGGTAGAGTTATATTATTGAGAAATGATATAATAGCTAAGAAATAATTCTGTTGTCACAAATAATGGATGAAAGAGTAGAAAACAATATGACAATCCCATAAGTACCTTAAAAAAAAGAAAAAACTTGGAGAGAGCAAATTATTTGAAAAAAGAGAGACTTATTGGGATAAGCAAGATGAAATTGCTTCCAACTATATTTGCTTTAAGGTTAGTAATTTTACAACGACCCACTTTTTTATTGGAATTCGAAATTCTAACGGAAATTGGTAAAATTTCAATAAAATTTTTTTGTTGGAATACAATCTTTTTTCTTGTAGTGAAGTTTTTTCTTTATCACTTAGGGTATGTTTGATAGAGGGTAAATATTAAGGGAGTATTATTTACTCTATTTTTAAGCCACGACAATGGGAGTAAATATTATTCTTCAATTATTTTTCTAAATTGTTTCTTTCAATTTATTTTTACAACTAAATGTATTTAAAACAAAGTAAATTTTACTCCTTTTTTTATATGCCTCTACCAAACATACCGTTAACTTTAACAAAAATTGCTGATGTGGCATCATACTTGCAAAATTGCACAGCTGGCACTAAACTCGGGCACTGCCTCTAGTTCCTCTGTTTCAAGCGAGCCATGATGGAGAAGAGCCAAATGGGAGAAAGAAGAGTAGTTTTTTTTTTTTTTTTTTTTCTTCTCTTCTTCGCTCGCTTTCTCTCGTGATCTCTCTTCTTTCTTTCTACTTTCTCTCTTCTTTGTATAATTTCACTTATAATGATAAAGTTTGAAACTTTTAATTGTTGAAGAATGAGGAATTCAGTCTTCGAAGAATTTCTGGGATTGCTGAAATATTTTAGGGTTTGCCTCTTATGGCTATCGCTGGCTGCAAATGCCGCCATCAGGTTGGCCACAATTTTCTAACGTGTAGTGCATTTTTTAAATTCAAAGAGTCATGTCCTTGCCACATCAAAGATTCCGTTAGTATTTTTTGAAGGAGTTAAGGGCTGGTGCATTTAAAGAAATATTAGACATGAAAATGAAATCAAACAAAAGTTTTAAAACGAAAATGAAATTGAAATTAAAGTTAAGGGGAAAAAAACATATTATTATCAACTTTCCTTGTTTAAGGTTGTATTAAGCTTCAATTCTCATGTAAATTATTAGTATGTCATAATCTTCAATTCTCATGTAAATTATTGGTCTAAAATATTACAGAATTAGGTTTAGGGGTTTTTAAGATTCTCTTGTTTTTTTTTTTTTTTTTGGTTNTTTTTTTTTTTTGGTTTCTCATGAGATGATTCCCACATATTTGGTGTGAGACTAATCTCCATGCTTAGGCGTCAGTATGCACCGGCTACTAATGCTTCTAGCCGGATTCAAACTCTTGACATTGCTTTAAAATTTACCTTATATGGAGTTCAATTTATCAATTGAGCCACACCGTGTGATTTTTTAAGATTCTCTTATTTGATATGACAATGAGAGTAAATTCTAGCCCTTGAATGGCATTGGATTACAAGGTGTGATCGTTGATTTCTCTTATTATCATTAAGGGTATGTTTGGTAAACGGGGTAAAAGGTGTAATATTTAAGAGAGTAAATCATATTTTCTTTTATAGCTCTTGCCTACAACCATAAAAAATGCGGGGTAGCACTACCCTCCATCTAGTTAGGTGTGTTATGTTGGGATTTACATAGTGAATTTAATATCATTGTGAAGATCTTAAAAAATTGAGTCATTTAGTATATGCAAAAATATATAATTCTTTATAAAATATAAGAACGGCACGATATAAAAAAAATGTATCAAAGTTCATACCAACTTTTGTAAAGGAAAAAGGTAAGTTTACTGTTCATGTAGCTGAAAACAGTGAAAAATGATTCTATTTATTATAAGTGAAAAACAAACAGTTATATACATTTATAAACATAAGACATTTATTTTCTTATATATATATATATAACTAGCGAAGTGAACTATGACAACCTTCACTCTTCAGCAAAATAAAACATTTGTGAGACAAACCATACCTTGTCCTCTAGAGCAGAAGCTATACTCTGCTACAATCATGGAAAAAAATCAACATTATAATCTTCCCTACTTCTTAATTTCTGCTGAAACTCAACCAACAGAGAAAGAGAGAGTCTCGAGCCCTCACAACCCACGACGACAAGAAAAAGGTCAGCAATATTCATCTGCAATTTCTACAGATTTATCACTTTCTACTGGCTTCCAAAGCAAAAGCAAGAATGGTGACAGTGATACAAGCAGAAAACAATCTGGAAAGAGAAAATCCAAATCAAAGATGGAGAAGAACAAAGGCTGCTGCAACGAAGAGATGGAGCACTGGGGTTATTCAACTAAATTGAACCTTTATGAGGATCCATGGAAGATCAAGAAGGTCTTGACAGAAAGCGATCTAGGGAAAATGAACAGACTCTTGTTGGGGAGAGCTTCGGTGGAAAACTTAATGCTTCCTGTTCTGGGGCCTGATGCCCAAAGAGATGTTGAGACTGAAAAGGGAACCCCAGTTAGGGTTCGGGATGTTGACACCATGTCCATGCACCAGCTAGTTCTCAAGAGATGGGCCTCGCTTTTGAACTATGTTTTCATAGGGAATTGGAGCCAAGATTTTGTTAAGAGAAGGGGGTTGAAGACAGGAGATGAAATTGGACTTCATTGGAATTCAGATGGATACTTCTTCGACTTCTCAGTACTTAAACGAACAACAAAAAATTGAGTAACTTAGTACATGATGCACAGTCTCTCTTGACAGTCTTTCTTGTATCTGTGGTAGCAAATTAGCAGTGATTGCTTATAAAAGATTTTGTTGAGTTACTAATTTAAGCAAGTGTGAAGTTCATGACAAAACGGAGGATAGAACTTAATACCTCCTATAAATTATCTAAACTCTTCATCACATGTTTTAAAGCAATACAAGGTTGGTTTGATTGTGATTATAGGGTTTAGTATTTGAGTTTGTTTCCTATGTAAGCTTTCATATTCACTGTATGTCTCACCAAATCACACCATATATAGTGAGTTTAGTAAGCTGCAAACTAAGCCCACTTTAGTATGATTTGGTGAGACATAGAGGGATACTCTAGATCTTTGTTCTGTGGCATAAAAAGCATAAATAAATATTATTTTGTTACACATCAAAATAATGGCATGTAATTTCTTTGTGGCTATGTTTCTTTTTCTTTTTTTTTTTCCTTTTTCTTTCAGTAGGTAATATATATGGAAAAATGTAACGGGTTGCCTTCCTTAAACCCTCTCCTACCTAGTAAAGGAAGACTTCAATTTCAGGTCCCTGTGACTACCAAAAAAGACTTCACACAAAGTAAACTAATTGAATATAAACTAATTGAATATTCAACCGTTCAAATTGTTAAGATACCATCTCACCCCAAAATTTAAGTTGTTAGGTGAAGGAATGGTTTTATATCTTACACGTTTCCGCACGCAAAAGCTCTTTGGGCTTGAAGTGTTGATAAAGCACATGTTCACTTATACATTGTGCTGAAATTTTAATTTAATTGAGAAAGTACAGACGAAAGGATTCGATCTCCTGACCTCTTGGTAAAAAAGAGTCTCATATCATATAAAGAACAAATTAAGCTTTTAGGTTGAAGACCTATGAATAGTATTATATCTTACACGCTTTAAACAAGTGATTAGAAGATTGAATCCTTTTGCCTACACTTTTTTCAATTAAATTGAAATTTCAACATAAGATATAAGTGTTCATGTGATTTGTCCACTTTTTAAGCCTAAAGGGCTTTTGCATGCAGGGGCGTATAAGATATAAAACCATTCATGTTAGATGAAGACCCATAAATAATTTTATATCTTACACAAATATTAGAAATAGAGTATGTAGAAAACAAGACAAAGCTGCATTATGCCTAGAATGGTATGTGCAGAAAACTACATTATATCCTTAATTAAATATTTGCCTCCACTAGTTTTTGAAGGGTTAATACCAAATCTCTCCTTGGGTTATTATAAATACCCACATATTTGTAATCACCAAGGATGAAAATCTCTCCTCAAAGATCCTTTAGGAAAAATAGAGAAGTTAGAGAAATGAAGAAAAATATGCTAGATAAATTTTAATTTGAATTTAAAACCAATATAACAATTATGGACAAATTTGATCCTTTGGCTGATAGCCAAGTTTACACCAGAGACATTTGAATCTTTAGGAGTGGCAAAGGCTAGGTGACCTATCACTTTCTATCCACCATGCAAATTATCACTTATTTTACACTCTCCAGGTGTTATTTGCCACCGGTAAAAAGTGAAAGTCTTCCACTTTAATCTATTCCTTATATGTTGCCTGATTTGGATGAAAATCCTAGCTCCACTCACTTACCTCAGGTCCCTTATCCCTGTCACAATTATTTCTTATGACTTTTATCCTAAAGCACCCCAATTCACCGCGTTCCTAATACCTCCCAAGAACTCAACATCTTGGACATGATTCTCCGTTTGTGCTGCTTTCCGAAAGATGCATAGCCTGTGGGCACGATTGACCCTCCTTTTCATAGGAATAAATGCCACTTGAGAAGAAAATCATTGATCAGATGTAAACCGCTGGATCATATTTATAATTATAGTGGATTTAATCTATTAATCTTTCTCTCTTAGTTCCTCATGATGGTGGTTCTAACAAAAGGTTTGGATGGAAAGGTGTCTCATATGATCTCTTGAGTGTATTTGCTATGAGCAAACTAAATACAAGCTTAAAGCTAAGTCTAAATAACTTATCTTCCTAGATTATGCAAATGAGCAGCTCAGCAATTATAGGTTAATGTGGATCCAATAAACCAAATAAATTATCATAACAGAGGCTTTGCTTTTTTGTTTTTTGAAGACCTAATTACCATTGAAGATTTTGAGAATGCTAAGTTAATTAAATCCAGCAATTATGAGTTATACTAATTTAAATGTGAAATCTCCTACCTTGATGAAAGATGAAAATGGATGAGATGTACAAAGAATAAGGACTAGTTCACGAGGCTACTCGTCATTATGATAAGGCAGCTGAGTGAGAACCACTATTAATTAATCCTTAGTAGAGAGGGTCTATAATAGACAACAACATTTTTGCAAGAGGTATTTTTCTTGAGTATCTCTTTTATCACTAGTGAAGGAGTAAATAGCTAACGTAATAGCATATATATTCCATGAGTAAAAGGAGAGACTATGAAGAAAGAGATGAAACCATTGCATGAGAGCCACATACGTTGTTAGAGAAATTACATAAAAGCAAGACAAAACCTTGAGGAACATATCTGAAAAGTATCTCATAACCGGGATAGAAGATATGTTGTCACATTATAAAAGATTTTCATTGAATAGAATAGAGGTAAATTTATTGTTATCCCCTTCTCATTACTTATTTTACTACTCTTGCCCTAAGTAATTATCAAAATAAAGGTTTCCAAAATACAAACATAATAAGTAAAACAAAGTTCCTGCAATCTGAATAAGCACAACCATGGGGAGGGGAATAACTTTAATAATTTGTAATGTGAAATTGTCTGGTAAAACGAAAAGGAAAATATAGAGGTTTGAAGAGTTCTTAGTCACCTAAAATGTTGCTAAAGTCTTTTGGGTTGGCTGTGGAGTTCCTGTCCTCTCATATCAATATTGTTTTGTTACCTTCTTTGACAATGTTAAAGATGAATTGTCTGGTTTTAGGTACACATTATCTTTACAACCGAAGGTGAATCTAGAATAGAGAGAAATATTAAGTAATTTGTGTAAAATGAAGTACGTAACTGGAAGTTAAAATTGATGATATGGATCATTCACAACACCAATATATGCAGGCATATCCTATGCCTTGGCATTTGATGTTCTATATATTCGTATAACTTTTACGTATGAAATTTAAAGCATTTTCCTTTATAAAGAATGTCAGTCATCGTCAGAATCTAAAGAACTAGACACCTGTGGACTAAGTACACTATATAAAGTCATCAGCAGTATCTGGAAGGCACATACGAAAAGGGCGATAGGAGGGGAGGGGACCGGGACAACGTAGTACGAAGAATTACTAGTGAATGTGCCTGCCACCGCATCACGTTCCTATGTTCCATTTAACTTACTTTCTCAGAAACTTGATTCTGGATGAAGGTGCCATAAATTGGGAAAGACTATCTTGCTTTTCTTGTTCTTAATGGTAGAGAAATGGTCCACTTCATAGACATGGTCCATGGCGTCAAAGCATCAAAATGGCAATTTCTTTTTCCTTAATCAGTTTTCTTTCTTATTTTTGGGGCTTTGATGCTACCAATTACCTAATTAATCACCCGGAAAATTCTCATCCTTCAGTACTTTAATTTCTTGCTCATTTGGGACATGGAATAGTGATTCTATTCCATGCTCTATTTCATAAAATAAGTATTGCTATGTTTGGTAGTTAATATATGAAGAATGATGATTCTATTCCATGTTTGATCCCGTAGAAGATGAAATCGGCATTTCCACCTCTCAAGGTTAGAAACTTAGAAAGGTAAACAATGTAATATGAAGAATTAGTAGTAAATGAATGTGCATCACATGCCTGTCATAGTGAACTTTTTTGACCTTTAAATAAATAGCAACTACATTTTCAATCGCGGAAACTAGAGAAGAGAGTGAGAAGTCTAGTCTTACGTCCCAGTTGACTTATTTTTTTTTTTATAACCCAATACAGCTGGGGTAAGCCACCCTTGCTCTAGGTCTTATTGTCAAAACACTTACAACTATAGCTTTATGTAAATTAACATTTTAAGTTAACTTACTTTCCAAAAACTTGATTTTGAATGAAGGTGCGACAAATTGGTAAAGATTATTGCCGATGATATTCTTGCTCTTCTTCTTATTGGTAAATAAATGGTCCACTCCATAGCCATGCTCCATGGCGTCAAAGCATCAAAACGGCAATTTCTTTTTTCCTTAATCAGTTTTCTTTCCTTTTTTTTATGGGCTTTGTACTACCAATTAACTAATTAACAACTAAAAAGATTCTCATCATTTTCAATACTTTTCTTGTTTGTTTGGTACATAGAATAGTGATTTTATTCTATACTCTATTTCATGGAATAAGTATTTTTATCTTTGGTAGTTTAAAAAAGGTAGAAAAGAAACTAATGATTCCATTCCATGCTTGATCCCAAAAAAGATGAAATTGACATTCCTACCTCTCAAGATTAAACACTTAGAAAGGTAAACAACACATTATGAATAATTACTAGTAAATGAACGTGTATTACATGCATGTCAAATTCACCAGGGACAGAAAAATATATATTTAATTAAGTGCAAATAATTTTTTTATTTGCCTAATAAAAAATTATATGTTGCCCCCATTGCCCCACCCCACATCTCATATTCCCATTTCCCACTACAGCCTATGGCACTATTTAATTGAGGAGCCCAAAAGTCAAAAAGAGAAAAAGAGAAAGAAAGAGAGTGAGGCTGAGAATCGTGATTCGTGAGATAGAATTTGTAGAAATCCAAAAACTAAAAGTTGCTTTCAGATATTTCCTATTCAAGTTCAGCTGTTCTTCTTCTTTCCTCGTCAACTCCTCTTCTTCTTTTGTTTATTTATTTGTTATATATTCATTTTACACAAATTCTTGCGCTGTGTTTTATTTTAATCTCAATTAGTTATTAAGTAATTAAATAACATCATAAAATATTTTCAAAATATGAAAACACATNTTATTTGTTATATTTTCATTTTACACAAATTCTTGCGCTGTGTTTTATTTTAATCTCAATTAGTTATTAAGTAATTAAATAACATCATAAAATATTTTCAAAATATGAAAACACATAGAGAACAATTATAATTTGTAAAAGTGGAGGTGTCTTTTTTTTTTTGTTGGCCATGCAACTATGTACTCTGTGTGAGAGATATTGAGCATTTGAGTGTAATTGAGGATTTGGTGAGGATGAGGATTGCTTTTGTAATCTCCAATTTTTGACCTAATGAATTGTTTATCCTTTCTCACATGTGGATGTAGGTTTCACATTGAAACCAAACCATATTATATCTTGTGTATTTTATGTCATTGTTTTATTGCTTATGAGTATATAAAATATTTTTTTCTTTTGATAAAAGTATCTATAGTATATTTTTTACTCCCTGATGGTGTCTGATCTAAGCTGAAGGTTTAAAAGATAGATGAGGTTGGACCAAAAGTGTATTAACTATACAATACCGAGTGAATTAAGAGCCAAGCGGTGATATCTGAGCTCCGAAATTTAAGTTAGTACGATTCGAGCTAAATATAGTAATAAATGTTAAGAGAAACAAAAGTTTGTTGTTGAGAACTATTTATAGATGAGGGTTAAAAGATATGATGAAAATATCTAAGATAAAGATTTAGTGATGTGGGCCTTTAGTGGAATGGGCCTAAATGTAATGGGCCAAAAAAATTGGGTATTTACACCCCCACTGATCAAAATTTCTCGATCTGTCCCTGTAGTTGACTTTTTTTTTTTTCTTACCTTGATTACTTTCTCATAAACTTGATTCTGAATGAAGGTATAACGAATTGGCAAAGATTATTGCCGGTGATATTCTTGCTCTTCTTGTTCCAATTTGGCAAATGTATAGTCCACTCCATAACCTCGGCCCATGGCGTCAAATCATCAAAAGTGTCAATTTCCAGTGGGAACTGGTGTTCAAATTTTGATCGCGGTCAAAAAAATTCCTGCGATGCTCCGCCACTTGATGCCTGTTCGGCCTATAAGGTCAGCAACTAAATTCGCTTCCCAGTTAAGGCCAAGTTCTTGAGATTCTTGAGCCACTTGTCCCAGTATACCATCTTTGTAACTCCTGTTTCTTCATGTTTTGAGCGCTAGTTGTTTGGTAGTTTGTTTCCTTTTGTTGACTTGTTAGTATGCTGAGGTTGGGTTTTGACTGTTAGGAATGTTTTGATTACGCCGTGTTGTTTGGTTCTACTGGATTTATTTTGTTTCTGTGCTTAAGAAATATTGAGAATTTAAAATACCCACAAG
The DNA here is from genome assembly GCA_003255065.1 of Cercis canadensis. NCBI lineage: Eukaryota > Viridiplantae > Streptophyta > Magnoliopsida > Fabales > Fabaceae > Cercis > Cercis canadensis. Next base: position 62,038 of record QAOA01004737.1, read on the forward strand.
GTTCAAAGTTTGGAGCTGCACTTAAAGGAATTTTTTTCTAATTGTATTAGGTCTATGTGAAAGGTGCACTCTT
>QAOA01004737.1:62128-74283 GCA_003255065.1 Cercis canadensis
TTTTTTTTTTTTCTTACCTTGATTACTTTCTCATAAACTTGATTCTGAATGAAGGTATAACGAATTGGCAAAGATTATTGCCGGTGATATTCTTGCTCTTCTTGTTCCAATTTGGCAAATGTATGGTCCACTCCATAACCTCGGCCCATGGCGTCAAATCATCAAAAGTGTCAATTTCCAGTGGGAACTGGTGTTCAAATTTTGATCGCGATCAAAAAAATTCCTGCGATGCTCCGCCACTTGATGCCTGTTCGGCCTATAAGGTCAGCAACTAAATTCGCTTCCCAGTTAAGGCCAAGTTCTTGAGATTCTTGAGCCACTTGTCCCAGTATACCATCTTTGTAACTCCTGTTTCTTCATGTTTTGAGCTCTAGTTGTTTGGTAGTTTGTTTCCTTTTGTTGACTTGTTAGTATGCTGAGGTTGGGTTTTGACTGTTAGGAATGTTTTGATTACGCTGTGTTGTTTGGTTCTACTGGATTTATTTTGTTTCTGTGCTTAAGAAATATTGAGAATTTAAAATACCCACAAGGTTCAGAGTTTGGAGCTGCACTTAAAGGAATTTTTTTCTAATTGTATTAGGTCTATGTGAAAGGTGCACTCTTAAAATCACTTGAAAATGATTTAGTCTCAATATGTAAAAGCTGACTTGTGAATACACTTACCGATAAAATCAAAATTAATATATATATATATATATATATATATATATATATATATTAAGGTTATAGTAAAGCATCAAATATTTTTCTATGGTTACTAAACAGAGCTCTACATATATCTAATTCGATTTGTGTAGATGTTTTATCTTGAGCTCAAATTCAAAGGCCCATTATACCAAAGGCCCAAACTAAACTTACCATTACCATATCACCCTTATTTTCTTCAACATCGTTATTTCTTATCTATGTTGTTGCAGCTTTACAAGTCTAAGGTGATGTTTGGTATCAAAAAAGTTTTAAGATTCCTGAAAAAGTGATATGAGAATAAAAGTTTCTCATGTTTAGTACAAGAAATAAAAAAACATTCTCAGAAATAAAGGATACCCGAGAATGAGAATTTGTACACAAAACTTAAAAATTTTATTTCCACATGTCAGGGTGGGAAAGTAACATTCCAGAGAGAATGGAAAAGTTTTGGCATGTAAAATTACTCATTTACCCCGATCCCATCACTTTAGCCAATGGAGTCAACTGGGTTATGCTTGCACTCACCATCCCGCACTTCCCTCTTCTGCTCTCCTCTCCTCTTCACCCAGAACCCAAAAAGGTTCCAAATTTCTTGGTGCTTTGCAAAAAGGTCAGGTGCTTGTGCCAAAAAAATGGCGGCTACGACACTTGCGGCAACAACCACAAGCTTCGGTGGGGTGGGGCGAGGCACCAATTTTGCCGTTTGTTACTGTAGAGGATCAACCCACGGCCATGGCTAAGGCTGCAGAGGCATGTCAGTTTTTGCGGCAAAAGCGCGGCACTAACATTGGGTTCGATGTTGGGGGAGATTGCTGGTGTTCTCCCCGGGCACGAGTTTGCTTCGGTGAGTGAGATTGAGCTCAGTTCGAATTATTGTTGTTCTTTTCTTCTATTGTTTGTACTGCTAGGTATATAATCAATCATCTCATAATTTGTCGCTGAATTCCTTTACTTTTGAAACTGAAATGGCCAATTACTAGATTTCCTAGAATTTGGATTGAATCTGTAATCTTCTACTTGGTAGGAAAGTATAGTAATTTGAGAAAAAATTAATTTTCAACCCAGCATTATACTCTTTAACATTTACTTGGTTGACTTTTCCATCTCTCTCCCTCGTGAATTTGAAGACTTTAAAGTGCAGACTGGGTTCTCAACTTGAAGAATTTATAAAAATTCATGTTAGCTTATGATATTTTGCGTTGTTGCTCTTGAAGAAACAAGTGGCTAATGTATGAATGTAGTTTTCAAATAATAATATTGAGAATTTAAAATACCCACAACGTTCAAAGTTTGGAGCCTGCACTTAAAGGAATTTTTTTCTAATTGCATTAGGTCTACGTGGAAGGTACACTCTTAAAATTACTTAAAAATGACTTAGTGTCGATATGTAAAAGCTGATTTGTAAATACACTTACTGATAAAATAAAAATTAATATATATATATATATAAAAGGTTATAGTAAAGCATCAAATATTTTTCTATGGTTACTAAATAGAGCTCTACATATATAAAATTCCATTTGTATAGATGTCTTATCTTGAGCCCAAATCCAAAGGCCTATTACACCAAAGACCCATTATACCAAAGGCTCAAACCAAACTTATCATTACCATATCACCCTTATTTTCTTCAACACCATTATTTCTTATCTATGTTGTTGAAGCTTCCCAACTCTAAGAGACAAGAAAATAAAAACACTTGCAAACAAAGAGAAGCCTTTGATGGTTTGAAAATTAGGAAACTTAATAAAGTATGATATAAATTTTGTAAAATAATTCAAATAAAATATTTTATTTCCTTATTAATTATATTAATGTAGTTTGATGGATAAGTTATTTGAATTTGGAAACTACCATTAATTAAAAGAATCCACTATCATTAACAATTGACACAAAAAAAATATTGAATTAGTACTCGTTCAAGTAAGAAAAGGGTTTTGACGTTGGAAATTGCTTTTGTTTATATTAATTAGAGTTTGAGGGTTTGCTTAAGTCGGTAATTATTTTTGGGCCTTTTCTTTTAATTTTTTTGAGCATGAAACTTATGTTTTAGAAAAAGAGATTTCTTAAATACTTTGTAGTATATCATATTATAAGAGAATAGTCAATATGTAAATAACATCTGTACAAGTTAACTGTTTTTAAGTTTATTTGAAAAAATAAGATAAATTATAATTATATATAAAAGTATATATAAATTACTTATGTTTGCTATGTCAATGTAGTATGACATACTCACGTGATATCACAGAATCTCTGTTAGAAAAAAAAAAAAAAAAAGTTACGCTCCATAATTAAGACAAAACCAAATAATATATGTGTTTTGACTTTTTTTTTTTTTGAACTATAGGATGTGTTAGAAAAATATTGTTTAAGAAAAGCAAAAGCATTGTAATTAAACAAATAAATATTTCTTTAATTTTATAAAGCTGGCACTAAGTATATCCATATGAAATATTTCTTTAATTTTGATTTAATTATTGACCAAATATATTAACAATAACTATGACACTAATATATGAATTTAAAATATTTATTTTTTAATTATTTTTGTTTTTGCAAAATGTACTTATTTATTTACATATATTTTTTCAAAAATACTTATTAATATTTTTTAGTCAATTTTACAATTATAAATGTTTATATAGTTATTTATTTAAACACTTTTAAAAAAATTTATTAATTTTAAAAGTACTTCTCTAATAATATATTTAAACATAATATAACTTACAAAAATTCTATAATATCACATAAGTATGTCATATTACACTGATATAACAAACATACTACACATGTTACATATTGACTATTCTTATGTAGTATAATATACTATATAAATATTTAAAATATTTAAAAAAACTTCCATTAACTTAATTTAAAAGATTTGTTGTATAAATTTTTTTTCTATAATTTTTTTTACGGGGATTCTACGATACTACATGAGTATGTCATACTACACTGACGTGACAATCATACGTAATTTTTATATTTTATTTTCTCAAATAAATTTAAAAATAATTAATTTATACACGTGTTATTTTTATATTAGCTGATCTCATATAGTATGATATATTATATAAATATGAAAAGTATATAAGAAACCTCTTTTTTTTATATATAAACGTTTAAATAGATTATTTATTAAAACTGCGCGAGTGCGTGTAGTGTAGGAAAGAATTTATCGTATGAGGCAAGAGGCAATTTGTTTTTATCTTGAGAAATATTTTTCTGAGTTGGCAGAACCTTATTGGACTTGGTCACATTGAACTATTACCCGAAAGTAAACGGTGTCACTCACAAGCCGATTAACGGTCACTACAAGAAATTTTCTTGTACCAATTTCGGTTCCAAAGTTCCCGCAATTCCAACGCTTCTCTTCTGAGCTTCGTTCCACGCTCTTCATTCTCTGTCCTAACACTACTAAGAGCTCTGTTAGATTTCTTGGTTCTCTTCTCAGCTTGTCTCTAATCCCAGGTTTCAATTTCTTCAAAGGTTATCACTTTTTCTCCCTTTAATTTGTTCGATTCAATCTCAATCTTTTCATCAATAAGCATTCAATTTTGATATTTCAGTTTTTGAATTAGATTTTGTTGAATCAATCTGTGTCTTTTGTTGATCTTCCGAGCGTTGAAATGGGCGACATGAAAGATAAGGTCAAGGGTTTCATGAAGAAAGTCAGCTTCTCCTCCTCCTCATCATCATCATCTTCTGGTAAATTCAAGGGCCAAGGTAGAGTCTTGGGATCATCCTCACCTTCATCTGGACCCAGTAACCCGATTCCAGCCCGAACCTATCAGAATCTAAATTCGAAACCAACTCCAACTACTGCGTCGAATCCGAGGCCCTTGCCCCAGAAACCGATCAGTTCTGAGCAGAATCGGACAGAGGGATCCAGTAAACCCAACCCGGATCGCAAACCGGAAAATGGGTTTGACCCATTTGACCCGTTGATCACTTCATCGAAGAGATCTCAAAATGGGTATTCGTTGGATGTGTATGAATGCCCAATTTGTGGGCAATCGTTTAGGTCTGAAGAAGAGGTGTCTGTACATGTAGATAGTTGTGTTAGTAATGAGGGTAGTGATGGAAATTCTGTTTCAGAATTGGGTGATAGTGGAGTTCAATCCAGGAGTGAATTGGAGGTTTATGTTGGGACATATATTTCAGGGAAGCCTTCTGAAGGGTCCGTTGAGGTTGTACTCAAATTGTTGAAGAACATTGTAAGGGAGCCAGAGAATGCAAAGTTTAGGAGGATTAGATTGAGCAATGCAAAGATAAAAGAAGCTGTTGGTGATGTTGCTGGAGGAGTTGAATTGCTGAGCTTTGTTGGTTTCGAACTTAGGGAGGAGGATGGGGAGACATGGGCAGTGTTGGAAGTTCCTAAGGAGGAGCAAATAAAATTGATCAAGAAAGCAGTAGTATTACTCGAAGCACAACCAGTACAAGAACCTCAAAAGAAAGATAATTTGGCATCTGGAACTTCTGCAGAGAAGATGGATGGGCCGGCTGAACCGAAGAAAGTTGACCGACAGGTATAAATCATACCGATAAGGTTTCTGAAGGGGTTTGGGAAAAATAAGTTCATGACTTACTCCTATTTGATTTTGATGGTGTGTCTTTGATTTTTAATTATATGCATTTGACTTTGCTCTTGTAGGAAGATTCCATTTGATTCAAATTTGTTTAGAATTACATTTCATCCTAGTAGTGTGGATAACAAGATAATGAATATAGAACGTGTTCAAGGACTGAACATCAGAGATAGGAAAATGCTACACAGATATTATGTTGTTGCATATAATATCATAAGGAAATCAACAGTATTTTACACAGATATTATGTTATTCCATATAATGTCATAAGCAAATCAAAATAGGAGTTTGGTGTCTTTGTTATTGTTATTTGACATTCTTGCTGTTCTTCTTGGTAGAAAAGCAAGGGGAAAAGGAAGTTTTAGGTTCTCTCNAAATTTGTTTAGAATTACATTTCATCCCAGTAGTGTGGATAACAAGATAATGAATATAGAACGTGTTCAAGGACTGAACATCAGAGATAGGAAAATGCTACACAGATATTATGTTGTTGCATATAATATCATAAGGAAATCAACAGGATTTTACACAGATATTATGTTATTCCATATAATGTCATAAGCAAATCAAAATAGGAGTTTGGTGTCTTTGTTATTGTTATTTGACATTCTTGCTGTTCTTCTTGGTAGAAAAGCAAGGGGAAAAGGAAGTTTTAGGTTCTCTCTTAAGTATGCTTCTTTGGTGAGGGGTTTGGGTAGTTTGCAAGATGTCAGGGGTTCAAACCTTCATGTCAGTCATGTAACCAAAGAAAAAAAAAATGGTTGTTTGGGAACATACAGTGAGAAAATTGGTGGCAGATTAGTGAGGGTTGATACTATGGGCTGGCATGTGCTGTTGAAATTTGGGTGTGGCTCATTGATACTGTGGGCTGGCATGTGCTGTTGAAATTTGGGTGTGGCTCAAGATGAATAAAAAAGAGTAGGAGGAAAAGAAGAATGACAAAGACTCTTGACGGATTTTTAGGGAGTTTAAAGAGAAAGGTTTAAGCTAAACTTGTAAAATGAGCAAGCTACTATGGTAGCGCCCAAGGACCTAACATAATAAGAGATAATAGTCTTAATACAATTAGGATAAAAGCAAGCACAAAAGTTTTATAGTTCTTTAATTTGGTCTTTGTTTACATTGTTCCTCATAAATAAAGACAACATTTTTGTTGAAATTATGACAAGTAATTGTCAAAAGTAAATATATCTATTTGAAATTAAAGTGTCAAAATTTGCTGATCTTGACTTGCAGAAAGTAATATGTAATTTGAGACACCAAATGGGAAAAGTGATCATTAATCTGGGATATATAAGAAATTCCTCCTTTTTGAGTTTGATAGTATGAAGCCTAGCTGCCGCACTTGACTTTAGTTTCAACAAAATCCATTCCCTTTGAACTAAAAGAGGAAAACTGAAAACAAAAAATTATTCCAAAAAAAAAATGAAGAATGTTCTTTACAAGTAGCACTTGCTTCTAGCTTGTTATCTACATAAAAATGTGGTTTTTTAGGTAGCAATTACTTTGAGGTTTAAAACTCATCTACTGTAGAATTCCTCTTTGTACCTGATATTCTTGTTCTAAATGAAGACATTTTCTCCCCTGTAGAAAATGAGTAAGACAAAAAAGATATAGATACAAAACAAAATATGTTGTGCCATTCAAGTCCAAGACACAAAGATGACAAACTAACTGGCAACCTGTTGTAGCACATCAACATGAGAACCCTTTATCAATGATCGTATATTAAGTCCTTCCTTCACATAAATAACAAATCTCTTGAAGATTGTTAATTTGATATATACTGCTTCTAAAGTTTTCCTTCCATTTAAAAATCAATGATTTTTACAAGAAACTATCTTGTCTAAGATTATGAGTGAATAATCTGTTATATCATATTTGGTAATATAATCAATTGCCCAAAATAATCTAGAATGAAAAAAATGGGTTATCAACATATGTCAAGTACAACAATTATCCTGCTCAAGGTTATTGGATAACTCATTGAGTGCTACAAGTTCTAGAATTTAATTTCCAGGCAAGTTGTTAGTCTTATTTCAAAGTGAGAGGCTTGTCAGAAGGGGCTGCTTGAAGTTGAGATTTAATTATATTAGGTGTTATCTACGTCAACCCAGGCCTTTCATGTCCAGATTGTGTGCACCTACTGCATGCTATTTTTATGATTTCCTTTAATTACTTTGGACTGCATTGGCTTGGCTAATATATCTACAAATACAGCAAAATAGGATCTGTCAAGTGGAGCTTCAAAAGTTTTCTAATGTTTTTCCTTGTGCAGTTGGAAGCCCTATAATTTCAGACCAACAGAATTTTTTTAGCCACATATGACTGCTATTTTCTTGCCACAGCTTGTGTAGAAAATCACAAAAGTTTACTTTTCTTTCTTCCTCTTATTTTTCTCTTTACTTAAGAGGAAATGGCAGAGAGATATGAGCCTTAATTTTAAGGTGGATACACTTTTTTATTGTGCACAAGGCTAAATCAGCTACAGAAACAGTATCAAATTGTGACTTCATGAGAGATCTAATTGAAGTAGTTTGTTATTTCTATGTCAATATCATGTTATTGTTGGGTAGATTCACTTTGATGTTGCAGTGTTATTATTCTCTGCAGCACTCAAAGTGATTTTGTCAATCCTTTTTTTATAAGTTTTTTATTTTAGTCATTTTTATCTAATTCTTCAGATTGGAGATATCTAATTTAAAAGATAAATAAATAAATGATTATAGGTGAAGGTCTTCTTTGCTGTCCCAGAAAGCATCGCAGCTAAAATTGAGCTACCAGATTCTTTCTATAGACTTTCAGTTGACGAGGTGAGAAGAGAAGCTGAATTAAGAAGGAAAAAGATGGCAGACTCTCAGCTTTTGATCCCTAAGTCACTCAAAGAAAAGCAAGCAAAAGCCGCCAGGAGAAGATACAACAAAACTATGATTCAGATTCAGTTTCCAGATGGAGTGTTGCTTCCAGGTGTATTTTCTCCATGGGAACCAACTACTGCTCTATATGAGGTTTGTCCTTTCAGCTACTCAGATTTGATGTTTTACTTGTCTCACATTCCTGTAAGTCTGGCTCAGGCATGCCAAGGCGCCAATTTGATCAAACTTTTTATCTATATCAGCCAAAAAAAACATCTGGCAATATGTTATTTGAGGTTCACTAGAACAAGTTAGCATGAGATTTAGTTCTAAATTGTTCATTGATATAAGTGTCCTACTGTCACTAAGCTTTTTGAAATGGAACTTCTTGCATGGAATGATAAAAGTATGGGTAGCAACTTTGACCACTCATAGTAGTTCTACCTAATACAAAAGCTCATCATAAGTGGGGTTTTGTGAGTTCCAAGCGTAACTTGATTACACTTAACAATGGATTCTGGTGATGATTAATCTCATGTATCAATTAGCACATATAATGCATATATAGAAAAACACCAGTAGTGTGATTTGGAGGTTTTTATTCTTAAATAATAAACTTTTTTACTTATCCATTGGATAACAAAAATTCCCCTATTGGATAATTATTACAAAGTACAATTTACATTGATGAGCTAGTATTCAAATCTTGGTTGAACCAAAGCCATATTCAAAAACAAATAGGTATTTTGTAGCAAACTCTAATTCACTCAAAGGCTCTTGGCATCCATTTCTAGTAGACTGCATTTCTTTTTATGATGTCACTGCTCTCTACCTAACCTAGGATACTTGGTTTTTAAAGTTCTTTAATTAATCTTTCACAAACAGTTCAAATATCACTTGACCTGTCTTTCATTTATACTAAGCACTAGAACATATTGTCGGTCTTCTTACAGGATCAATACTGTGAGCCAAGTGTGTTTAATGTACTTAAATCTTTGTCTACATGTCTTTGTGAGGTGATCTCTAATATTCCCATACCTAATTCCTTGGTAACTAACAGCGTCCTCTTCAGGACTGTCCTTCAGTTAAGGTAAGCCAAGGCAATGCTTAAGTACAGCCAGTGCAAAAGCCAATAGAGGCTCAGCCAATCTGTTTCTTTACTGAGATAATCTATGAGCTACTCTAAATCAATGCAAGTAGAGGAGCAACAGAAATGGAGTCAACCAGAATGATCTGGGTCATTTTCAAGGTCAATTGAGTCCAAAAGGAAGTAACAGATGAGAAAAACCATCAATGAGAGCCAAGAATATATCTTAACCATAACAAATGAATATGTCTAACAGTTAATCAGAGGAATGGTAATGCAAACTCAGGCTACAAGAGCAGACAACTTTTTCACCTAAAGTTGCACCAGAACCGCTAGACCCAGTAGAAGCACCAAAACCTAGAAGCACCAGAACTTCGAACATATAAACACAAACAGAAAATCCCAGAACCAGAACCAGAACTTCGAACATATAAACAGAAAATCCCAGGATGTGAAGGTCACAGACTCACAGGAGATGCCAATAGCTGATGCAAGAATCCAAACAGAAAAAAAAAAACCCCAAAATAAAGCTCCAGAAAGAGAAGTGACTCAATTCAGAAAAGTAATGGTACGAGTTATGATATTGCTACTAGCAGTTGAACAGCTTGTCAATTCTATGTTTCAACAAAATCATCATCCCCTTTTGTAAAGTATGGTTGTCAATAGCAGTAAGAGAGAAATTATTCTCAGATTTTTACAAATCCTTTCCTATTAAAATGAATGATAAGATAGAAAGTAAATTATGCTGACCTTAGGTCTAATGGGAAGTACACCAGGAAAGTGTTTGGAGATGCAGTTTACAACTTCTTTTCCTATATCCCATCTACTATTTGCTTCAAGAACGCCGCCAACCATGACAAGAGGAAAAGCATCCTTTCCATCTGCTAAAAATGAAGACCATTAGACATAGATTCGAGGATCATCACCTTTACGTTGATAGTTCATGCACAACATGCTTTTTTAACAGAGAGAATGTCTATGGCCTCCATCATGATCCAAGGGGTTCATGCCATCCAAAATTAAGAAATGGTGTCAAGGCCAAGTATAATTCAAATTTATAACCAAGTAGAGTGAGCCCTGCCCTTATCTTTAATATAACAAAGGTTAGAGCAGGGGAGTCCTGAAAAGAACTACATGCTGCCAAATGTGTATGCTACTAATTTAATAATTTGACTTCAAAGCATAACAACACCGAGAGAAGATTTACTAACAAGGTTTTCTTGCAAGTACAATAAGCCAGAGAAAATAAAGTCTAAGACTCTAAGTTAATAGTTTGACAAAATGCTTCATATGAATCTTTCATTAAGCCTTTCAGTAACATGGCAAAAATTAAAATTACATACATCACCAGAAAGAAAATTCCCTAGCTTTCAATAATCCCAGCAAACCACATTGAATGAAGACAATTACATGATATCAAACTATAAAGAAGTAAATGTCTTTGCAAGCACCAAAGAAAAAAACACATATATTTTGTAGTATATAATACATATGTAATAAAAGTTAAAAAGAATGCTGAAACTCAACTTTTTAATGAGTTTTTTATCAACAGAAAAGAAAATGTACACAATGATTTTACTAATTGAGTTTTTTAATACATATGGGTTGAACATGGTTCCTGATTGAGGTTGCATTTAATAGCAACAAGGCCCAATAAGCTGTAGTCTCAAAAGGGAACCAATTATCATGGCTGAATAAAAGAAAGGAACCTATGACTGATAATAGTACAGAACCTATACCTCTGTCACGTTGTACCGGAGTATGACGTTAACTGAAGAACGAATCTACACTTTCTGTTCCCAGTTACAAATAGGGAGAGAAAGAGGAGGAAAGGAAACTAGTCACCATCTTCATCCTTTTACAGGAATAGGATTCCAAGTTCAATCTTTGGGCACGTAATGGCTCAGTTCTTTTACTTTCTCTTTTCCTTTTCTCCAATTCTAACTCATTTGGGTTTTAGTCAAACAGAACCAAGTTCTCAGATTTTCATAAAACAACACTGATTTAAGAGGTGAGTTTTATCATTAGAGAAAAAGCATTAACTCGTGACATTTAAAGGAACAGGAGTCAGAAATATTGGATTTTTATTTTATTTTTTTTGTTTCCTTCTTTATAATCAAGTAATTTATAAGGTTTAGTTTCAATGAAGAGTTATTTTAGCCATAACCATCCAAGCAGTTGGAGCTCTTCAACAGCATACTGAGAAAATGGCAAAAAAGGAGGGGAAAAAACATTGAGAAATTTGTGTAATATAACAAAAAAACTGAAGCCTGTTATATTGACAAATGAAGCAACAAGAAACATTATCCACAAGCTTCATTATCATCTAGTGCAGTAAATGGTAGAGAATAGACACCATCACTACCAGCTTTCAAGTAAAAGTGATTGCATGCATTCGATGAGCATCTGGACTCTCGATATCTTCAAACATTTGAGCATATAAACTCATGAAGCCCTGTCAGCATCTGCAAAATGCCATTGCTTTCTTAAGTACCATTTTCATCCACCAGCAAATGAGAAAAGAGGCAAACACAATGATATGAACCTAGAGTTTTAATGGCGTATGTTCCTCTTTTATTAATAGAGGTAGACCAAGAGATAACATGTTAAAGTAAGCCTCAGAGTGCATGTAACTTAACATGAAAAATCATTGCACATCATATAACTGTATGTTTATAATTGAAGGCTTGTGACATGAGCTCACACGAAAAGAACACAATTCACATGATATAGAAAACAAAGTGCCCCTCCAAATGCTAACGAGTTCTCAAGAGTAATCATTTAAAACACACTCAACCACAGATACTGCCAGCAATGAGCAAGAAAAATCTACCCCAAAGCAATGCTGCTTCCTGATGAAAACAGTCAAAAATTATCATCTAAATTACTAGCATGAAGTAAAATTCCAGCCTACAGTTAAAATTTTCAGGTCCT